>CAUYPK010132492.1:0-24128 GCA_963574355.1 Loris lydekkerianus
CTGGAACATATTCTCCTTAGCAAAGTATCCCAGGAATGGAAGAAAAAGTACCCAATGTACTCAGCCCTACTATGAAGGTAAACTATAGCTTTCACATGAAGGCTATAACCCAACTATACCACAAGACTAGGAGGAAAGGACCAAGGAAGGGGAAGGGAGGGGGGAGGTTTGGGTGGAGGGAGGGTTATGGGTTGGGCCACATCTATGGTGCATATTTTTATCTATAATAATAATAATAATAATAATAATAATTAAAAAAGACAGTACCTTCTTCAATAGCATACAGAAAACTCTGGAGTGGCAGAGGATTTTGAGGGATTGGCAAATCCAGGGGAAGATTTCATTGATAGAAACATTTGAATGACATTTTATACTTTTTTAGGTGCTTTCACATGAATTTTATTTCTGGACTATCACTAAAACTTCGACAATCCTTTAAAGTGGGGAGTATCAACCTCATCTGATACAAAGATACTGCGGGGTAAATGACTAGCTCAAGTTTACATAGCACGTAAAATTCACTACAGATGCCAACCCAGGTCTGGTCCGGATTTTGTTTGTTTTCTGTTCCACCAGCTGCTGCCTTTCTGACAGTATCATCTGAAGGAGGTGAAGGAACAGAGCTCAGTGGGGAATGTCTTGGGAAGTCTTCTGAATGCTACTTCAGGTCCAGTCTTTAATTAAACTACTTGGATCAATTTAACTGACCTATTCTTCTTTTATGGAGGACTACTTTAAACCCTAGTCAATATAAGTTTATCGTGGGAATCATGTGAAATTAATCTTTGAAATCATCACTGAGCAAATGTAATAGCCTTTAAAAATGAGCATAAAAATAGAATTTGAGGTAAGAAAGTCTAGATGACAAAAAATGCAATTCCACATGGCAGAAGCTCACTGAATTACAGAAAGCTTAGGATGTTAATATTGAATGGCAAATTCCTGAACAGTTAAAATGCATGAAGAGATAACGATATTTTCATTGGTTTTTTAAAAATGATATTATATACCAGGGTCACTTATTGGTGACACTGGTGGTTATATGTCCTGTGGGTAAATGTTTAGAGCAACAACTGTGTATTTTTAAAGACTTGCTAAATTGTTTATCTCATCTCATGAGACTTTACAATAGCCACATTTAAGAAGTTAAACTCTATTAAAATTTCTAAAATGATCCTTTTAAAGACATCCTATCTTTCCCAAATATTTTTGTGTTGCCAAGACCTACTTTTCTTTCACAATTCCTTTTTATACAAGCATGTGCTAACATCATTCCTCTCATTCATATTAAAATATATTTGCTTGTACAATATGGTCCCTTCTTCTCAAAATATTTCCTCTGAGCTGACAGTCAGGGCTGGATGTTCCTATTTGGATAAATGTCTCATGTTCAAAACAGAATTATTTATGAAATGTTTTCCAAAAGGAAAAGGATTATTAATATCATTACAAATATGATACATTTGTGTAGAGATCTAAAATTTTCCAGTATGTTCACAGAAACTAACTTACTGGATCCTACTATCACCTGAATTAACCAAATTTAGGAAATTAGGATTAGGATGATTGATTTGCCCAAGTCAGAAAATCAGTCATTGTTGGATATGGTACTAAGATCTAGGGCTTCAGAATCTGCAACTTTTGATATTACTTTTTTTTTTTTTTTTTTTTTTGAGACATTCTCAAGCTGTCACCCTGGATAGAGTGCCGTGGTGTCATAGCTCACAGCAACCTCCAATTCGAACTCAAGTGATCCTCCTGCCTTGGTTTTTCTATTTTTAGCAGAGAAGGGGTTCTCCCTTTTTGCTCAGGCTGGTCTCGAACTCATAAGAACAAGCAATCCACCCGCCTTGGCCTCCCAGAGGGCTAGAATTACAGGCATGAGCTGCCATACCCAGCTTTCTGATACCACCTTTGAAGCTGATCTTGTAAAGGAGGGCTGTGCTGGCTTGGTTCACATCTCTGGTGTGCCCACTCTGGATGCAAAACCCTGTAGTGTTCTCTGGGTGTTTTCTCACAGAATACTCACAACGGCTAGTAGGTACTCTTACCACCCACAAAGACGGAAGTCAAGTGGCAAAGCCAAGTTTTATGCCCAGGTACTCAGTCCTCAAAGGCAGGGCTCTTAGCACTAGCTAGCCATGCATTTTGGGAACTAAAGACCACGGGAGGTTCATTAAAAAGACACCTGCATCAGAACCGTGAAAACAGAAGGAAAATTAAAGGGAAGAAGGATGATGCAGAGATTACTGGGGATAAATCATGTATAAGATTTTAAAAATCTAGAGAAAAATTTAAGATCACTTAGACAGTAAACCATGCATGCAAATAACTCTTGGATACATACTTCTGTTTGTTGAGAATAACAGAGGCCAGAAAAGCCTTCACTAGAAGAGGCGATCAGAAGGAGATGAATTTTAAGCGTTCTGGGAAAGGGATATGAAATGAAGATTAATTATTGTTAGCAAAAGGGTCAGTGCTGAAACAATGGAGGATTGCACCTTGCTGGGGACAGAATAAATAATCTTGTTTGGAATAAAGAATCTTGTCAGAGCAGAGGTTCAAAGTCAGTCTGTGGATGTAAGAACACCAAATAACAACTCCTCACCCATGGCAGAAAGCCTGCTTTTCCAACTATAAGCTTAGGAGCAGAGAAGCGCAATTCACTTAGTCACCGGGGATTTTCTCTGATGCACCAGACATTACAGTGCAGGAATATATGTCATATGTTCCTGTGTGTCTGTAACACTCTTACTGGGACTTTTTTCTAGACCTGGTGGCTGCAGCACCACTGAAAGTAACTTGTTATTAATCTGGTAAAGAGAAAGGGAGGTATATTTGGTTTATAAAAGTCACCAATTATACCCTGAATTCCAGAAATGACCCAGCAATATTTCCAATGAGGGCAGGAAGAGAATTTCATGGAGGGCTAGCCCTGGCTGGGTTGCAGTCACTCGCCATCTCTTCCATTTCTGCCTCTCTCCCATAACCCAAAGAGTCTGCATCTCTCAACAGACACGTGCCCTGAGAAGGAGGAGAAACAGGCTCATCTGGTGCCACCTCTCCTCCCCAGAGTCTGGGCTCTATGGGGTGCAGGTTGTGAGTAGCAGCCCTAGGAGAAAAACACCTATGCCACCAGGTTCTAGCCAGCTGGGTGACTCCCTCAGTGTCAGGAGGTGGTGGGACTGGTACTGCGTGCTGACAGCCCTGCCTGTCATGTGCTCCGCTGCCATCTCTGTGAGGACTGGGCTGAGCTCTGTGAGGTGCTGGGAGCCCACAGCCAACAGGTGGCGGGTCAATGGAAAGCATGGAGATTACAGGTTTGCCTGACACAAAGCCCATGTGGGAAACAGAAGTTGGGAAGTATAGTGAGGAGATTAAAATAGTCAGAAGGCTTTTGCATCAGGGCTTTCCATCATTTTCTGATCATTCTAGAACTATTTATCAATGTGATTGTTGGTGACATTTATTTTGAAATAAACTCTTCCAACAGTAATAAGCTGAAAGAGGAATGCACGTAGAATTTCTATTGCTCAAGAAAGTTAATGGTGAACATGTAAGTGGCATCAAGGTTTGTCAATACCTTCCACCTACCACAGGGCCATTGACCCCCCAGGACCCCCCAGGACCTCCCTCCCAGACACAAATCTGCTGACGGTGCATTAGTGTCTATTACAAAGTCCACAATTATTTTAAGAATACTGTGCCCCCACTTCACACATGCAGCTTAGAAGGCATGTTTACATATAACTCAGAGAAGAAATATGGCTTTTCTTTTTTTTTTACCACCCTCTGTAGAGTGCTGTAGTGACACAGTGCACAGCAACCCCAAACTCCTGGGCTGAAGTGATTCTCTTGCCCCAGCCTCCCGAATAGCTGGGACCACAGACACCCGCCACAGCACATGGCTATTTTTGGAGGTGGGGTCTCACTCTGGCTCAAGCTGGTCTCAAACCTGTGAGCTCAAGAAATCCATCCACCTTGGCCTCCCAGAATGTTAGAATTACAGGCGTGAGCTACCAAATGACTATTCAAAATTAACTTACCCAGTTTTGATCCCAAGTCTTCTTGCATGTATGAAAAGTTAAATGCTAGCTGTTAGTGTTAACTTGCTTAGCAGAACTTCATAAAGAGATCAAATAGTTTTCTAATGCATAATTAAATGATAAAAAGGAACATCTATTAATTCCAAGAACAGATACATTTTTCTTTTCATATAATTCACTGGCCCAAAGTAAATCTTTTAGAAGTATACTCTCTTGAGTAAACTGCTAAAATATCTACCATTATTATAAATTTCACTGCATATTCGGTTTAAAAGGTTAACATAGGGGTGGAGACAAGATGGCTGACTGAAGCCAGCTTTCCACAGAGGCTCCATCCAGAAGGAGAGTTAAAGGACAGAAATTTAGCAAGTAACCTGGTGTATCAGAGCTGCACCAAGAGAGAAGGTTGAAGAATGCACATCAACCCCGCTGAGGCTCAGGAAATGCCAAGATTACATTCCTCTGTAGGGCATCAGCTCCAATGATCTTCCTGTTCTCCAATCATAGAAAGAGTCAATAAAATTGTCCAAGAAAAATAGGGAATGCAGGTTTGGAGGGAAGACATTGACCGTCATCACAAAGGCATAATAAATTCAGGAAAAATGAAAAAGTAAGTCACCCTCTTGTTCAAGCTCAGAAGAAGACACCTGACGTGGGACCTGCCATGACGGCCACAGGGGTCTGAATCTGACTTGGGCGCCATGTCTAGTCCCTTCCAGGGTAAAATGCCAGGAGGAGGTATTTCAATGGAGGCAAAAACCACGTTGGATGTTTTGGGTTTCAACGGGTAATGTCATTATCCAGCGGGTTAGGTGTAAAAGAAAAGCCAGGAGGCAAAGTGGGGTAGACTCTGCTCAAACACACACGGATGATTCTGGGTATCATCTTAAAATTCTCCCTTGACCAGGTCAAAGAAGTACTGGAGAAAGTTGGCCTCAAAATCTCCATTTGGATCCCTGTCCTCCAGCAACAAAACACTGAGAAGGACCTGGTGGGTGATAAGGCTTTCTGTGTTGGCTGAGCTAGCCTGGTTCCTTCACACAGTCCCTTGCTGGCATGTGCCCTGTCACCTGGTCTCCCTGAATTCCATCAGACAATGATTACCTTATTTCAGCTTGAAGCACCCGAAGTAGTTCCTTGAGCCACAGATAATCTCAGTAAGTATCTGCTGAGTGAACAGACTGGAGGGCTTTTCTGCTCTCTTTCATGATAAAGAACGGGTTCGAGATCACAGGCGCCTGCATACAATTGCTTTGCCGATGATATTCACATTGTAGGCCGCTGGCATACCTGGGCAGCACAGCAGGCCTCAGTGTGTGAGGACCTGCAACTAGATCTGAAAACTTGTGAAATTCTACTCCCAGTGCCCACAAGACACAGGATGGGAGGCCGTGTTTTCTGTGTCGTAGAATTTGTCAAATTAACAAGGAAGTGAATCAAGACACTGTGACCTTTGTTTCAATAAATAACTTTGCACTCCAGGTTTCCCAGATTATTACTCATTTTTGTTGCCAACAGCTCTACAAGCTGTGGAAACCAAAGAGGACAAATCTGCAAACACTTAATTTCAAATATCATGGGGAAAATAGCTGCACCTAGGATGCTGACAGAGGGCAGGTTGGGTCACACAACTGCTAATCACTAACACGATGCCCCAGAAGTTCAAAATTTCTATCTGAACATATAAATAGACACATTTGCAGGGGAAAGTAACTTCTTCCCCTCACCTACTTGATAACAAATTGCTAATTACAAGGATAAAATTGCAATTAGACATAAATGCACAAGCTATGTAATAATTTTCTAAATTTTAAAAAAAAAGTTACTTAAGAACTCTGTGGATATTTCTCTCCTATGAAAATGGACCTTAAAAATAAAGCTTAGCTGTCAATAAAGTCCTAGGAATGCAGCTGGCTCCTTCTTAACATCTTCCAGCAGAAAATGAAATCCAGACGGCTGCAACATGCAAGATTGACCTTAACAAATACAAAATTGGTCCAAGAGGATTCTCAATATTGCCCTTCTCATGCTAGCAGGGGTTGCTGTGTGCCCACAGCGACAGTTAAATGAAAAGGTGAGGCATACGAATTTCATGCACAAGCACCTGTAACATTGCTAGGAAACCCTGCTGATGTGGCTGCTTGGATTTGAAATCCACAGGGCTCACTGCAGGACAAATGAAGGTCACTGACTGACATTAAAACTGATATGGTTCACATTTCAAAGTATCGGTGTAGATAAAATATTTCTCCTCTGTTTTCAGAAGTAACTGACCTTGAATAATATGGCCAAGTAATCCATATCCTGTGGTTTAGACTTCAAAATTGGACATTGTCCTTATTCCTAATAGCTCCTTAAAACTCCCCATTGATTTCTGAATAATTCATTATTTTATTTGATTGACTTTTGGAAAAGTCTATTAAATTCAGAAAGAAATTTTAAAAGAATATTATTCCATAGAAAAAGAGCTTTCTGTTTGCTGCACTGCATGCCAAAGATTTACTTTTTAAATCAGCAAACAGCTATTTAAATCTTTCCGCTGCAAAGACTTGTGCTGCACACTGCAGGGAGAATTGGTTGCCTTGGCACATGAGTCAAGTTTGGGCCTTGCCTCGCCAGCAGCCTGCAATTTTGCAGAGCAACAAGCTTTGAGGGAGCTGTTTATCAGCTCTTCCTAGTTTTAAAAGAGATTGTACACTGTGCAAGTTCAGCTTTTCCTCGTCTCAATGTCTCATTTCACTGCTCTATTTCCTTTTTAACATGCAAATATACCTTCCAGCCTCATCAGATAGCCTTGCCTTTTACTATCCAAAGAAAAACAGGATGCAGGGGGTTAAGGTGCAATGAAAGAAAAGCAATATAAACCACACAGATTTGGTTTGTAGGTTTAACTACTTCCTTGTGGTGTGATCAGTTGTAATTTTTAAGTGTGTTAGCCTAATTCTTTCATCAAAAAGATAGAAATCAAAATTATTTTAAATTAATGTAGGTAAAGAATTATAGGTCATTAAGTACTACATTTGAAACTCAAAGCAGGTATGGCAATTATCTTTTATAGATGGTTCAGGTGAAGGATGGATTCTACTTTCTAGAAGGGTTTATATCAGCTCCCCCTTGAGATTAGACTAGATTGGGGTGTGCCCCCACTTTTCAGGGAAGATTCACTCCTGGGCATAAATAGAGAGCATTACTCCCTTGTCTGGAGTGCAGTGTGAAGCTAGAAGATACTTCTTTGAAGTTTCTGCTTTCACCTTAAAAAGTGATCAGATTTTTATTTGACTCAAAATTTATACTCCTATTGTAATATAAATTTGATATTCTTGATAAGTTACATCATTTACCTTTCTCTATAATGCTATCTAAAATGGATAATTCAAAACATTTTACACACACACACACACACACACACACACACACACACACAGAGGCAGATTCTGTGCCTGGCATATTACATTACCTGGGTATGTGTGTGTGTGTGTATACACACACACACACACACACACACACACACACATATACTCTTTGGGTTTAATAGGAGAAATCTACAGCTCTTTGTGTACAAACAGGACTCCAGAGCTGCAACACACAAAAAACTTCCAGCAATTTTCCATTACAGAAATAAAGCCACTAACTGTTATAAGTCATGTGAGAGATTCCAGTTAAATTCTGCGTGAGCATATCTGAGTTTTGACCGTGTGCCTCAGAGCCTGATGACTGGATAAAGCTATCACGTCCCACCTGACCCAAAAATGTTAAGGAAGGATTAAGTTGATAGAAGTTAGTCATTAGTAATGCCTCAAAAATTAGATGGATAAAGAACTCATAGAGTAATTACTAATCACAAAGAAATGCCAACTGTAACCAAAATTAAAACGTAAACTGACAAAGACGCTTAAGACATAACAGCTGCGTTCAAAGGGAACAGATGTGATAAGAATCCCCATTTCTTATCTCTTTTTGTTAAATGAAAGAAGGCACGCGTACCAAAATACCACCAAATCACACTCCCATCACTCCCCCAGGGAGCACCGGGAGCAAGTACAAATGGACTTTGAGATAAATCTTTGCTAATCTCCAAGCCCAAGTGGATCTTTAAAGTCTGCAATCCCGGCTGCACTGCTTCAGTAAGCTGAATGAATTTTACTTTAAGACTGATTTGAAGGCAAGAAAATTATAAAGCCATTTATATCAAACAACAATGACATCAAAAACATGTCTTCATTGCAAGAGTTGAGGGAAATTACAAGGTAGTACCACTCTTAAACTTAATGCCCTGCTGGGAGCTGGGTTTTAAAGAATTTATTTTGAAGGTTAAATTTTGACTATGCAAACGTAGTTATTTTTTTTCCTTTGGCCTTGGAAACTGAGGAATGATGAATAAAGTTGGAAAAAAAGTACAGAGCTGTATTACTAGGCAGCCTTCTAAGGAAGAAAGCAGGGAAAAAGTAGGGATGGTTTGTTTCTTTTTTGCCAAATTACACCATGGGAATGATTTTTCTACGTTCTATGTTTTAAATATTACATCCAAAAATATTTGGAAGAGTATAAGATAGTCATTAGTAATGTCTCAAAAATTAGAAGGATAAAGAACTCATAGAGTAATTACTAATCACAAGGAAATGCCAACTAGGAGCAGAAAGCCCTAAGTTTTCACTGGGGGAAAGCCCAAAGTTTTCACTGGGGGAAAGCCCGAAGTTGTCACTGGGGGAAAGCCCTAAGTTGTCACTGGGGGAATGCCCTAAGTTTTCACTGGGGGAAAGCCCTAAGTTTTCACAGGGGGAAAGCTCATCCAGGGCATGAGCCCTCAGATACACACACTGTTTAAAGAAAGAAGAGTTCAAGGGGATCTCTGGCTCTGCCCGTGCCATTTTTACATGACTTAATATCGTTATTTCTGAGTCCAACTGAGGTGTACAGGAATGTATGAACCTTTCATTATTATAATTTCGACTGAAAATATGGAAGACAGCTGTTGTCTTCAAGCGACACACTTTCTGTGGTTGGCTTAAGTTCTTGCTTTTTTTGAGCCCATTACGTTTTTACTCATGAACCTCAGAGTACCAACTGATAACTTGATCCCATGAAGATCTAGTCACTGAAGTTGGTAAGTAGAGGGGAACACAGGCTGGGTGGTAGAAGGGAACTGGCAGGTTCACATAAAACCTCTGGGTGTTCTGGTTCTCAAATAGTTCACTTTCTTGTTTAAGAGAGACGGAAATATTTATCTCAAATGTAAACTGAAAGGACACAAGTTGTGCATGTGAATTAAATTTGAAGCCTAGAAATTTGCAATGAACCACACATCTATTACATAATGCATCTTACTAGGTATGACTACACGTGGTTTGATAAGCACCATCATTGAAAAGCCTCTGCTTTGATTTCTATATACGTCAATAGATGGGACCACAAGCAAGTGTTTTCTCAACTGGCCAGACTGATGGATAAGCTGTGAACAAGGGTGATCCTTCCCTGTGGGAGTTCACAGAACAAATCACTCTTATAGATGACCTACTGAAGGCCAAAGAGCTTATGCTATTCTCTCTCTCCCTTTTTTTGTGACACAGTCTAACTTTTTCACCCTGGGTAGAGTACTGTGGTGTGATAGCTCACAGTAACCTCAAACTCCTGGGCTCAAGCAATTCTCTTGCCTCGGCCTCCCAAGTAGCTGGGACTACAGGCACCCACCCAGCTATTTTTACAGATGAGGTCTCGCTCTGGCTCAGGCTGGTCTTGAACCTATGAGCTCAGGCAATCCACCCGCCCCAGCCTCCCTCAAACCAGGATTACAGGCCCTTATGCTATTCTCTTAAGGCTAAAAAGTTAGTTGTATAGCATTGAGGCCCCTTCAATTATTATTCAAAAGGTAGATGAAAGAGATATCTATCTGTTCTTCATGAAAGCATATGTTTGTAAATACACAAATAAAATGATTACCCTTGTATTAGTATAAGGAGTAAACAGAAAAGATATTTATAGATAAATTAAACTCTCCTCTAATTTTAATCTGCTATATGGTTAATTGTGTCTAACTTGATTAATGAGGTATGATTTTTATACATATAAAAATAATTAGAAAATAGAAATAGAAACCAAAAATCTTCTGACTTCAAATCTTGATTTATCAAATATTTTAAAGTAAAGACCAATGGAATATATTTAAATATAAATTCAGAAGTCAGTAAATCTGACATTAATAAAGGACACACTGATACGAATAATAAAAGAGAAAGAAATACTGAAGCTGGATTTGTTTTATAGAGTCTTCATAAAGCTTTTTTACTGACTTGAAAAATTTTTGCATTATGCTCTCACAATAAATTAATGCAAATAAGCAAATGAGAAATGCTCAAACTCACAAATAATAATGAAAAAAATAAATACCAATGATAAAAATAATCATCAAATGGGCAATGATTAAAATTATGAACATACTCAATGCTGGGAAAGATGCATGAGAGGCCCTCTCCATCACAGGCAATCAGAATCTAACCTGGTGCCCCATTCCTGCAAAAAAAATTAGCAATATGTATCAAGTACCTTAAAAATATCTATTAACATGAACCTATTTGCATTTTTATGACTGTGTTCTTAGATTCAAAGCATAAAGTCAATGATTTCTGTGAAAAAATCTTTCAGCCTTTTCTGTGAAAAAGGCTTTCAATCTTAGCTTAAAAAAAAAAAAAAAAAAAAAAACTACAAATAATCGAAAAGATCAACAATAGGAAATAGTTAAAGAGGATATTCCCAGATGACAAAATCTTAGGTATCTATCTGAAGAAAATTGTTTTCATTGAGTAGTTCATAGCAGAGAAATCTCATCATGATGTCATGAAAATGGAAAAAGCAACATGCAAAACTAGGCGCACAGCTAATTACATCTCAGGACACACATCAAGATACTGGAAAGAATAAAACCAAAATTTTACTAACCATAAAGGCAAAAATAATTTTTAACATTTTTCTAATTTATTGTGAGTGAATTATTTCCCTAAATCAAAAGATAATTAGATTTTTCCCTAAATCGGAAATACAACATGCAGTACTGGGCAGGCCTGTCACGTCTTTATGCAGGAACCCCCCAGCGAAAGGAAAACAGTCCTCTTCTCTTACCTGGAGCCCATTCTTCTGCAACCTCACGCAGGAAGGGACCTTATTCAATCAAGTGGCTGGTTATATACACACACACTTAAATTTAATTGAATATAATTGGTCTATTTGCAAAGTTCCCCAAAGTAATAATATAACAGACCATCTCCCCACTTTCTTTCCATCCTTTTATTCTCTGGGGTGAGAAATAACCACGTCCCAAACTAGTGAAATGGGAAGCCCCAACATAAATACATTGTATAGTATTTATGTATAAATACTATACAATGGAACATGTGGAAAAACTGAAGTATAAGGGAAAGACATTTTAAACATAAAATGCATGGCCTACCTAGCCAAGAATAAGTGGTGCACATAAATTGTTATTTCTAATGTTACCATCGCATTTTAATTTATTTTAGAACTCATTGATTTGGATGAGTTTACATTTTGTATTTAAATGCGTGAGTTTACATTTTAATATTAGCTAAGATGACTATTTTTAGCTATGTTATTTCACATATCTTAAGACCTAATTGACTACTGATTAAAATAATTGATATTTTAAATGGTTTCATACACAAATTGAGTGGACAATGTAAAAATGAAGCAGACACTCCCCAGGAGAGAGAGGTCACCGAGGAAGGCGCACCTGAGGAGACAGTGCCAGGGACACAAGAAGCGGAGAGTGACCTGGTTTTCAGGTCCTTACCTGACATCTGTGCACGTTATGCAAGAGATGTCTCGACTGTTCGTTGTGATCAGGTTCAAGGCTACTGATGTGTCCTTGTTGGAGGTCGGGTGTGCTCCGCATTTAAAGAAAAATTCCTGAAAGAATGAGAAATGCAATAACACACACAGATCCTGGCTTCCCATCTTCCCCTCTCTAAATATTTCCATAGTGAACAATCTCTTTCGGCAAGAGAAGAAATCTGTTATTTGTTGTGAGGCAAAAATAAATCAGTGTCAAATACGTGGGGGGCCCATGTGTTAAACTGGTCAATGATTCCCTTCCAGAAGGGTCCCCCTGGCTGTGCTAGCCACCTCTTCCTTTGCTCTTCAAACCAGGGAGTGGGAAAAACACCCGGTGCTCCTACTTTAGCAATGCCCCTGAATATCAAGTGAGCCTAGAAAAATAACAGAATGTGGATGCAGGAGGAAGCCACAAGTAGCATCTCATAAATGCAGAAAGGGAGAGCCAGAGCCACGGAACGACTGGCCTGAGGTCAAACCAGCAGAGAGGAAGCCAGGAAGTAACCCAAGCTTCCTAAAGGGAAATCTAGTGCTTTTTATCCACTTATCACTACACGGCTGATCATTTACCAGTGCGAGAAATCTAAAGAACTCTGCTATAAATAAGCACACCAATACACAGGGACTTCTAGTGCACGCTCAGGAGAGCAGCAGAATATGACTCTCCCGGGCCTGTTTGGAGCTTGGCCCTTTGCTCCCTTGCCGCGTGGAGACTTCCCTGGGGCCTTCAGCCCACCCCTGCCTCTTCCTCTGCACCACGCCGGGCAGCTAGGACTGCCTGAATCCCCCTGCCCTCCCTCCTACTTCCTTTCCCCAGTTATGTCCCGCAACATACTCCTTTGTTTAGCTTTTTGAATAGGTCACATTTTTTTATTGATAATATTCTCCCTTCTTAACCAAAAAAAAATTTTTTTGTTTTTCTTCACTTCTTTCTTTTCCAATTTCTATATGTGTTCTCACATCTCTTCTTTCCATTAACTAAGGCATTTGGCCAGGACTGCTCTGCTTCTTGTCAAACAGTCTTCCACGACACTAACATCCAGAAAGCAACGTTTTATGCTACTGCAAAAAAGTTATACAAATATTCTACTGGAGAATAGAAGGACCTGTGACCACAGCACCTGCTCCTAACTCCATTCATATCTAACTACCTGGAAGATAGGAAGTACGTGCCTTTTAAACTCCTGATGTCAATAAACTTTTATGTGAAGTGCCAGATATTAAATATTAAATGCTTTTGATTTGGGGGGCTATGTTGTCTTCATCAAACTTCCCAACTTGGTGTTGTAGCCCCAAAGCAGTCATGGACAAAATGCAAATGGTGGGTGTGGCTTTGCACTAATAAAACTTTATTTACAAGAGTGAGTGGAAAGTTAGATTTTGCCTGCAGGCCATAGTTTGTCAGATCTGAACTGTCTGTGGAATGCTTGATTCATATCTGTACCCTAATAGTGCCTAGCATAGCAAAGGCACTCGATACAGCTTTTAAAAAGACTTATTTAATAAATGCTTTGTTGTGCCCTTATACATTTGACAGCACCATTTACTTTATTCCTTCCCTACTTACAATCTTATTCACCTTCCTATCTTCTGACAGATGATACGGTGAGCAAAAATGGTGCATCTCAAAAGTGTCATCAGAGCTCCTGGGAGAGGGGAGCACCGGGTTTTAAAGTAGAGACTGCTAAGCACTACCCCAGATCTTCTAAATTCTGGGGTTTGGTCAAGGATTTGCATTTTTAACAAGGTTCCAGGTGATGTTGTTACCACCATTCTGGGAACGACATTATGAGAACCTTTGAGTTACATTAACATTAGTGTCAAAGTGAGTAAACTTTGTTCTCTCAGAAAACTACAGCTATAACCAACCTTGATTACTGTATCTGAAAATAATGCCACATCTCAATTAAAATATGACATTTTTTCAAAAATCTGGAGTGTGCCATTAGGGTACCAAAGCCAGGTGTTTGGAATCCAGGCTGCCCTTCACGACTAGTTTCCAAACAATCCCATGTGCTATAACTTCTAACTAACTAGTACCTACCCTACCAGAGGAGAAGCAGATTAGCCAACATTCCCACCTGTGGTCCTCAACCCATTAAAGAGCCCAGGGCCAGGTGTGTCTAAAGCAGTGGTTCTCAACCTGTGGGTCATGACCCCTTTGTAACAATGAAAATACATCCTACATATCAGATATTTACATTAAGACATATTAGATATTTACATTACGATAACAGTAGCAAAATTATAGTTATGAAGTAGCAATGAAAATAATTTTATGGTTGGGGGTCACCACAACATGAGGAACTGTATTAAAGGGTCGTGGCATTAGGAGGCATTAGAGTCCTGCCTAGGGCCCAGGCCCTTCCCTGGGGCAGCAGGGAAGTCGTGCTGCCTGCTTTTTTTTTTTTTTTTTTCCCTCTGAACATGGATGCCATCTTTTTTAACTCAATCTTTTAAAATGCTACAAATCCAGTCCTCCAAAGCAGTTCAAGGGTAGTGAGAGAAAGATTTAAAACAATTCCCTACCCCTAGAACAAAAAGTTTGAAGGACATGACCGAACCTTATGAAATGCATTAAGCTAGCTACAACTGCTTTTTGCAGACATGAAAAAAAAAAAATCCTCATTCATAACATAAAGTAATTCTTCCAGAATAGCTGAGTTAGCTGGACTATTGAGAAGGTATTTCATATATAGATAAATAGATAGAAAGCATTTATATTTTTTCTTAGCTTGCAGAAAGCTACTGGTAGACATTCAGCTAACAAATCACAAATTGTTCTAACACTAGATAAAATTCAGCCAGATAAAAGCTTTTTTATTGGCGGTGGATGTTTATAGATAATGGACTAAGAAGTTACAGATATTTGGAAAAATCCAGTAATTCATATGGTGTGATAAAACTAAAATATGAATTATCAACTCTGTATATTAAATATGTAGGTCTCATCACTGAATTTCAGCGCTTTCTCTTCCATTTTTATGACAGAAGGTTTTCTATTATTCCATAGTACTCGAGTAATTGATAAGAACTCAAGTATCTGAGATGTTACCCAGTTTGAAAGCTAACAAGAAGGTCTGCCACAATATAACGGATGCTGGTGAAAGACGAGAGACTCCTAGCAGACACAAAGGACTCTGGAGCTCAGAGCACAGGCAGAAGGAAGCAAACGCCTCAGATGACCTCAACTCCAGTACCTGCGTCCCTTAGGCTGGATGCTGATGGACCAAGCCAGACGCTGCATGTGCAGTGGGTCTGCACCACAGCCCAGTACCCTGCTGAAGGACATCAAGTCTTCTATAAGGAGTGGTAAGCAAGCCTTCCTTTTGTCCCGAAAGGAGACATTGTCTTTATTCTACTGAATAATAAGGATGCCTTTTGATCTGGAGAGATCGCTACCTTCCAGGGTCATTTGCTGTCATCTTTCTTGATAATCCAGAACAAAGAGAAGTTTGTGCCTCTCTCACAAGATGAGCAGACACATGAGAACTCCAGGAGCACGGTCTCCCAGGAGTCCCAATCCCTTTCTCACAGGCCGACTAGCAGAGGGACCCGGTCATTTCCTCTGCTATACAATCAGTGGGCTAGAATTTTCAAAGTTTTTCTGACATTCCCATCCGCATTCAAAACAACAATAAAGCAGAACAAAACAGAAGTTAGAAGAGTCTTTTTCCAAAATTCTACCTCGGGTATCTGAGAGAGCTTGCTTACATGGGGGTGTCATCTCACAGTTGCTTGATTCTTTGGGGTAAGTGTCTATGAATTCTGCTTTTCTCTGTTTTGTTCTCCTAATTGTTCTGGATAAAAAAAACAAGGAAGCCAAGGCTGGCAGTCTTCTCGCTGCAGTCCCTGCAGGCTGGACAGAGAGCTGACAGCACTGTGAAGGCATCTGGGCACAGCAGGGCCCCGGCAAGTCGCCCAGGAAACATCTCCAGCTGGGCCCAGGGACAGCAATGATGCCTGAGGACGAGGCTGGCCTGGTTTCAGGGGAAGTGGAGGTTGGCAGAGAAGCTGCTTCTAGGTGGCTAAGGAAACACTCCCCTATTGGGAGCAGCAGGGAGGATGTCCTGTTTCCCAGGAGGACGGTGTCAGTTCTAGTGAGACCAGTACAGAATCCTCTGCTGAGGGTAAACAGTCTTAGAAAGGGGCCCAGCCCACCTCGGGGAAATGCCAGTTCACAGATGCATCAGCTATGAAAAAGAAAAATAACAAGTCTTGTTAAATTAAATGGTTCTTCCATCTAACCAGGAGCTCCCATTGGTGAGCTCACTTCATTTGGTTGCATAGGCTCACTTCTAGGGAACCTTAATTTGCTAGGGAGCTACACTCTGTGACAATAACTGGCCTGCTTTTGTTTTTTCTTTTTTCAAATGATAGTCTCAACTATGTTTTTAAACACCTGAAGAAAACAAGGCCTTAGAAAACGTGCTTGGCTTTATAATGTGGCACTGTTAAACACTGTGCCAGCATTTCCACCTTATTAATGTCAAACCTAAAATACCTGCACATGTATTCCTTAAGTTCTCAGAAACTGAACTCATGTTGCTACCATTTCTTTGGATAAGGTTCTTATATTTCATCACAAGTCACATGTCCCCTCATTCCAGGTCTTAGAGACCTGACCCTCTAATTCATGTCAGATGTCGGTGGGTTCCCAACACATCAACTTTACTGCCTGCAGCACTCCGAGAAGACACCCCCTTTCTGCTGACTCACTCAGACACTAGACCCATGATTCATGAGCAGTGCCACTCACACAGAAAAGGAAAAATTATAGCAACAAGCAGAATAAATAAATCATCAAAATCTGAAAATTAAGTCAATACCACGAGCCCAACTGTATAAAAACTTACAGAATTAGAACCTAATTAGTCAGCTTTATATAAAATTTGACAGGTTCCAATTATTATGGAAATAGCTGACAAGTGGCTTAAAAGTCCTGCTTGTCCGAGGACCCATGGGTCTTCTAATAGCTTTTATTGAACATTCTAAAGTTAAATTTTTTTAGAGGTATTGTTTTGCAATTATGTGTTTTCCAAATAAAGTGTTGTATCTATCTTAACAAAGAGTCAGATTCCATTCCAGCTTTCAGTCCTTCTTACTTAATATTCCCCCAAAGAAAACGATCCTTCTCTTGATAAAGTGAATAGGTCACACACTAAGGAGGGGCAATGGGTGGCTTGTTCATAAAAGTAACTGTGGGGCTATTTTCAGGCTTAGGGGCTAGTAGCAAACTAGTACTGAGTACTGAGACAAGGTTACAAGGGTGGAGGAGACACACAGGACCCAAACGGGAGAAGCCACTCTGACACTGACCTGATGGGAGGCAGCAGCCGCCCATGGCTGGGATCCATGGGAGAAGGTGGCAGGGTCACCACAGCTGTGTCTGGTGGGAGCTGGGATCAAATGAGATGCAGCCACCACCAGGGAAGCCCCGTGAGAGACAGAGGGGGCATCCCTGACGTCTGCCTCTCCCTGCCCTCCTGTCTCCTGCCACAACAGCCCTGACACGCAGAGCAGAGAGAGGAGGTGAGAGGCTGTGTAGGTCTGAAAGCCATGGGCAGGTGGCTGCCACCCCATCATGAGGCAGATCCAGTCTGTGAAATCAAAAGTCCCCAGGTGTCACTCTTTGTTAGTGGTGACATTCTAATTAGACTCCTCAAAAGAAAAAAAAAAAAAAAGATAGATTTAGATACTGCTCTGTAAAATGTATTAATGATACACAAATACCTGGTCTGTGTATTGACCTTAAACTCAACTATACTTGTCCAAAGACTATCTGGCCAAATGTTGTGATGAGATTAAACTGACAATGTAGGGGCATGGTCCCTACTTAGGAGATAAAGCAATAATAAGCATCGTATGTCTACATAAAGTTCTCACAATCACCAAGTTAAGACAGACAACCTGTCACTTCCAATCAATCTAAATGTCTCTCTCAGACCTAAACCCTGCCTGGGGCTCACACACAGATGTTCTTGCCTCAGAAATTGCCCAGCTGGAACCGTTCCTTACTCGGTGAGATATAGATTCTTTTGTTAGAAACAACTATTTTAAACTAGTTTTAATTCTTATTCCACATTCTGAAGTTTCATTATTAATGTTAATAGTAAAGTCTTAATTTTCTTCAGTTGTGACATGCCAGAGAAAGCATAGCTCCAACACTGCCTGGGACACAGATGGAGCCTGTATACTCACACTCTGCCTGCCTTAGCCCTTGTGTCAAAATGTGGGTCTTACTTGGTGTTATACAAACCCAGAAACTCTATATCGGTCCTGAAGTGAAACTACTATGAAAATTGTTGGACTGTGTAACATGTAACGGGCTTTGTTAATTTAACAATGCAGTTTTAAACTGAGGTTACACCTAGTCAAACAAATAAAGTCTAAAATGTTAATGAGTCTGCTATCAAGTTCAGTAACAAGTTTGTTTTCTCTCAATAAGAGACCCTCTGGATGATTTGCAATGTTTATCAGGAGAAAAAAGTCAATATAGCCCCACAAAAAGCAAAACCATGTTGAATCTTGGCTGAGACCAAGCCCATGAGAGGCTCACCACACCATGACCATGAGCACCTTAAGAGGCTGAACTACCTCCTCCAAGGCCCTCTGTTGGCTGACAAGTGCATGCGTAATGTGTGTGTGAACACAAAGACACACACACAAACACACACACACACATCCCTGGAAGCTAAGCTCTAAGCTCTAAGCCAGGCCACTGGATACAGGAGGAAGGAAGTCCCACCTCACAGATCCAGCGCATGGTCCTCTGATTTTACCAGCATGCCAGGCCTAGTAGCATTGTTATTTGACATTAATACAGTTATTGTTATATTTTAAAAGTACTTAAAAATTTTTTTCTTATTACCAAATAAAGTTGAAAGTATAAGCCAGGCCTGTTCCGTAAGCCTTTGTTTAACAGGTAACCAAAAAAAAAAAAGGTTTTGTAATCCAAAGGCTCTAAAAACTCAAAATTTTATATTTTTCTCTAAATTTGGCACTAAATTTAATTTATGGCAAAATCTTACATAAACTGACATGAAATTATTTTTAGCCTATACTTTTCCCTCTTAGAGTTCATATATTTCACTGGAAATTAATATCTTTTAAATAATTCAACATAGATGCTCCTGGAGATAATTTCAAGGTTAAAATGCATGAACTGCATACTCTTTCTAAAATATAAAAATTTCTAAATTCAAAGCACTTCTTACCCCCAGGGTAACAGATAAACAATTATAGTCCTGGAACATAAAATTATCTAATATTTTTGCTAATCCAGCAGGACAATCCTTGAAGTATAGTACTATAATATGACTTTTAATTCAGTTTTAATATACATGAAATGTGTATGTATACAAATTCATACATATTTCCTACATTTTCCTTTAATGACAGACATAAACAACTAAACGATATTTTATAGATGTCTTCAAGAATCTAACTTAAAACAGACACTGAGAAATCTAACAACTCTTATCTTCCCCCTCTATGCCTGTAAGTTCTTTGATGTTCCTATGACCAAAAGTTTATTCCAGGTATAATGCCACTCAATCATAATTTAATATTTTAAGAATAAAGAGGGAGGTTGTTAACCTGGATAGTAGATATTTACATTGATTCCAGAAGAGTAAAAGAGGTTTGCAGTTTATTAGGACAAGGAAAAAAAAATCGTCACTCTAGCTCAAAAGAATTATTTGAACATGCTGGGTGACTGTACCTCCCTTTCCCTCCCTGGCCCAGCAGGAACAGGCAGGTCTGGCCTCATCAGTTGGCATCCAACAGTCCCTGCACGTGACCATGTGCAGGTACAAAGCCAGTGCTCAGAGGAAACTGCGGGAGAGTCTGCAAGGCCACCATTTGTGGTCCTGTGCTCTCAGCTTTGCTCATGGCTTTCCCTCAGCAGGGTCTCCTCCTGCCGTCACACCCATTTCGCCTTTCAAACCTCCAGGTGACCTTTAGGCCTCCCCATATGTGTCACCAGCCCTGAGGCCTTCCCTCATTCTGCAAGGCTGGGGAAGAGACATCTCTGTGCCAGCCCCATGGAGCCCTAGCTCTAGAGTGGTGACATTACCTGTCTGTCCATGTACAAAGGGTTGAATGAATAAACTCTGTCCACTTACTTGAAGAGCATAGGAGAACTCACTAGAGTATAGGGTCATGCCACGGGGCAACAGATATCTCCATTGCTGGGAATCAAGCAATTGACTCTGTTCTTTCCCCCCTTGGTTAGTCTGTACCACCCCCTTAACTTCTATTGCCGTTGTTGAATCTATGGAACTGCCCCCTACCCCCCTACTCCCTGGAGCAAGTGGGGGCCGAAGATATTGCTACATTTCTCTCACAGCCCAAGGCTGAGAAATACAGCAACTGTCACTTCAAGTGTCCAGTCTGGGCAAGGAAAACCGCAAGAGAAACACACCTTTTGGTAGCAATAATTCACAAAATGATAATATAACTTCTTTTTTGGCTATAAGCAAGAAGAAATATTGACCCATAAAAAACACCCAAGCTTTAAAACATTTTAAATGACTTCAGATTTGGGATCTAAACTTTTTTCTCTCAAAAGTCCTTGTCTCTTTAGCAAGCAGAATTTAAAGCTTCTTTTTATTCTTGTCTTCTTTATTGCAGAAAGATCAGGCAACCATAAACACTCCATTCAAAATGAAAGTGGGCAGAGGAAACTGTGTTATATTCCTTCAAACCTTTGCACATTCTTTATCTTTATTTTCTCATTAGAAAAAAACAGAAATAAAATGTAATTGGTAAATTTAGCTAGGAACTATACACAGGAAAACTAAGATAAATACAACTTAGGAAATATATGTTACAGGGAGTGTTTTTTTGCATGCCAGTATAATCAATTACAAATAGGAGAATTAAAAATTCAACCATCCGGGGGACAATCTAAGATGGCAGCCGAGTAACAGCCTCCCTGCAATAGGGCACGGTGAGTCTGGGGAGATAAGACTCCAGGCATCTCTGGCTGGTGGGATCTGCCTATAATCATCTCTCTGAGGATACAAGGAGTCAGCAAGGGACTTCGGGACTCCAAGAAGAGGACAAAAACAGTGGAAAACTGTCAAGTGGTTGATTGTGTCTGATCGACCTAATCCCACCAGCAGCTGTTAAGCACAAGCAGCAGTGATACTACAAACCGGAAGGCCTTACCTGTGAACTGTTTCAGTGTTTTTGGACTTGGCAATTAGTTGAACTGCCTTTGGCGAAAGGTTGGAGCAGGAGTGCGGAGAACTTTGGGCCCCAGACTGAGCCACTGAGCTGGACGGACCTAATAGTGTTCGGCTGTGGGCCACAGGGAGCCACTGTGAGAGAACTACCCCAGTAAGCTCCGCCCTCAGGGTCGCAGAGCAAGGATCAGGCAGGAGCTAGTAACCTAGTGACCTAGTGACTGAGTAGCCTAAAGGTGGAAACTGAGCTGCCTTACAGCCTTAACCCTCAGGGGTGGAGTGCGACAGGTTTTGGCACACTGAAGCCTTGGGCTGTTGCCCTGGGTAGAGTGCCGTGGCGTAAAAGCTCATAGCAACCTCAAACTCCTTGGCTTGGCGCTGCCCGGACCTCTATAAGAGCTGCACCACAACCCCCAACCCGTCGGGCCTCCGCATGCCCTGACCAGGAACTGCGGGAGCCATGCAATCTTGCGTCCTCCCTCCTGTACCTTCCCTGCTTCCACACCAGCCCACTCATCTGGCCAGGGCCTCTAATAGCTGCATGCCCTCCAGAGCCCTCCCTGCCTATGTGCAGAGCCCTTCCCCTGGCCAGAGGCTGCTAGAGCCATGGGTTCTCTGTGCCAAAGTCACTGGGCGCCAGCTACTCCCAGAACCGTGCGCACCACCTACCGCCTTGTTGCTGGATCTGGGTGAGTCACACTCCGGAGCTGCTTCCATAACCAGAACTCTCTGGCTGGGGCAGCCCCAGAGAAACTACACAGGGTCACTTCCTACAAAGATCCAGCAACAATAGAGTGAACCCACTGGGGTCTAATCTTAGAGAGACACGTCCCCAACTCTGAGGACGTCCAGAGGCAACAGTGAAAAACAATCATGAGGTGAAATCAACAGAAAAACTCTGGCAATATGAATAATCAGAGTAGATCAACTCCCCCAAGGAGTTGTCCCAAGGATCAATGGGACAGACACAGCACAAGATCCCATGCACAAACAAATAAATGAGATGTCAGAGATCAAATTCAGAATCTGGATAGCAAATAAGATCGAATTAGAATTCCAAGCAGTAACCCAAAAGATAATTCAAGAATTCAATGAATTCAAAGGCCAAATGACCAAAGATTTTGACAGATTGAGACAAGAAGTTGCAGATCTCAAACAACTGAGAAACACAGTAGAATCCCTCAGTAACAGAATGGAGTAAGCAGAAGAAAGGATTTCTGACATTGAAGACAAAGCTTTTGAACACTCTCAAACTCTCAAAGAGGAAGAGAAATAGAGGGAAAAACAGACCACTCTCTCAGAAAGCTCTGGGATAATTAGAA
This sequence comes from Loris lydekkerianus, assembly GCA_963574355.1. Classification (NCBI taxonomy): domain Eukaryota; kingdom Metazoa; phylum Chordata; class Mammalia; order Primates; family Lorisidae; genus Loris; species Loris lydekkerianus. The sequence continues at coordinate 22,402 of CAUYPK010132492.1, forward strand.
GAAAACCAATATTCATCTTATAGGGATCCCCAAAAATGACGAAGTGGCTTCACAAGGCACAGAGTCTCTTCTCCATGAGATTATGAAGGAGAACTTTCCAGACATGCCAAGAGATTCTGAAATTCAGATAGCACACAGTTTCAGAACTCCAGCACAACTCAACTCAAATAAGACATCCCCCACATACATCACAATCAACTTCACTAAAGTTAATATGAAGGAGAAAATTCTGAAAGCTGCCAGACGAAAGAAAACCAATACCTACAAGGGCAAAAATATTAGAATAACTGCAGATCTCTCTGCTAAAACCATTCAAGCTAAAAGAGGATGGTCACCGACTTTTAATCTCCTAAAACAAATAACTTTCAACCCAGGATCCTGTGCCCAGCTACGCTGAGTTTCATTTATGATGGAGAAATTAAGTACTTCAATGACATTCACATGTTGAAGAACTTTGCCATAACTAAATCAGCTTTCCAGTATATTCTCAGACCTATCATCCATAAAGACCAGCATAATCCTCCACAAAAGGATTATGTAAAAGTAAACTGACCCAGAAAATTTTAATCAAATTCCAACTTCCAAAGTCGCAAAAGGATTAAAAATGTCCACCGGACTCTCGAAAGGCTTATCAATATTCTCAATTAATGTGAATGGTTTAAATTGTCCTCTGAAGTGGCACAGGTTGGCTAACTGGATACAAAAACTAAAGCCAGATATCTGATGAATACAAGAATCTTCATTAAAAGACAAATTTAGACTCAAGGTGAAGGGATGGTCATCTACACTCCAGGTACATGGAAAGCAGAAAAAAGAAGGCAGTTCTATCCTATTTGCAGACTCAATAGGCTTTAAACCTCCAAAATAAGGAAAGATAAGGATGGACACTTCATACTTGTTAAAGGTAATGCTTAATATGATGAGATTTCAATTATTAATATTTATGCACACAACCAGAACGCACCTCAATTTATAAGAGAAACTCTAACAGACATGAGCAATTTGATTTCATCCATTTCCATAGTAGTTGGAGATTTTAACACCCCTCCAGCAGTGCTGGATAGATCCTCCAAAAAGAAGCTAAGCAAAGAAATTTTAGATTTAAACTTAACCATTCAACACCAGGAATTAACAGAAATCTACAGAACATTTCATCCCAACAAAACTGAATACACATTCTTCTCATCAGCCCATGGAACATACTCCAAAATCGACCACATCCTAGGCCACATTATCTAACCTCAGCAAATTAAAAAAAATAGAAATTATTCCTTGCATCTTCTCAGACCATTATGGAAAAAAAGTTGAACTCAATAACAATAGGAACCTGCATACCCATACAAAAACATGGAAGCTAAACAACCTTATGGTGAAGGATAGATGGGTTATAGACGAGATTAAGAAGGAAATCACCAGATTTTTGGAACAAAACAACAATCAACATACGAATTACCAGAACCTCTGGGATACTGCAAAGGCAGTCCTAAGAGGGAAATTTATAGCACTGCAAGCCTTCCTCAAGAAAACGGAAAAAGAAGTAGTTAATAATTTAATGGGACATTTCAAGCAACTTAAGGAGGAAGAACACTCCAACCCCAAACCCAGAAGAAAAGAAATAACCAAAATCAGAGCAGAATTAAATGAAATTGAAAACAAAAGAATTATACAACAGATCAATAAATCCAAAAGTTGGTTTTTTTGAAAGATCAATAAAATAGATAAACCTT
>CAUYPK010132493.1:0-16899 GCA_963574355.1 Loris lydekkerianus
ATGTATACCATGGAATACTATGCAGCCTTAAAGAAAGATGGAGACTTTACCTCTTTCATGTTTACATGGATGGAGCTGGAAAATATTCTTCTTAGCAAAGTATTTCAGAAATGGAAGAAAAAGTATCCAATGTACTCAGCCCTACTATGAAGCTAAATTATAGCTTTCACATAAAGGCTATAACCCAACTGCAGCACAAGACTATGGGGAAAGGGCCAAGGAAGGGGATGGGAGGGGGGAGGTTTTGGTGGAGGGAGGGTAATGGGTGGGGCCACATCTATGGTGCACCTTAGAATGGGTACAGGCGATTGCACTAATGCACACACCTATGATTGAACAATAAAAAAAAAAAAATTTTTTTCAAAAATAAAAATGGAGTTTCTTAATATGTGATTTGGGGAAAAAGCTTTCTGCTTCGTGATGTCATCTGTTTCATGGGCTTGGGAACTGGCCCTGGAAATTCTTATTTTCAGATTACCTGCAGTGATCATCCTCCTCCAATTGTCTCAGGGTAGTTTGGCATGAGTCACTTCAATCCAGGATAACTTTTATTTTTATGGCAGCATAAATGGTTAACAATATTTTATAAGGATCTTCCCAGTAAGGTAACTGTTGATGTCTTCTAAAATCTTTGATGTACACATGATCTATTGGTCAAACAGGAGGATGAGACCTTCCAGTTGGCAGAGGCCATGCTTCTTTCACCTGTTGATGATATGCTCCAAGCATATTAGTGTCTGTATCTAGCTAGTCCTTGTATCAGATCATTCACTTAAATCCCCATAGTGTTCAATCAGTCCAAGAATAGGAGGTTTATAAGTATTTGTAGGCATGAGATAACTGAATACTATTTCAAAAGGGTTTAAACCATGTCTCCTAATTGGAGAATTTTGGAATTTTTATAAGGGCCAATGGTAATGCTTCTGGTCATTTAAGTCTAGTGTCTTGACAAACTTTCCTCAAAGTCTTTCTTTTTTTTTTATTTGTATACTTTTATATTCCACTTGCCTTGAGGATTGGAAATGATACAGGGTATAAAATTTTAATGAGTACCCAAGAGCCTTTGCAAGTAGGTAGTATAAAATGAGCCCATGCTCTGACTCAATCCAGAGAATACCACAGCTTAGAGAATCTGAGAGACTCTAAGATCTGAGAGACTATTGAAGGAGACTTGCAGTATCTCTGAGGTACTCAGGTCCATGTTAACTAACTCCCACTGAAGATGAATGTAATGAGAAATTATGAATCAGGGTGTAACAGAATTGAAACAAACGTTGAGCAGAGGTATTACTAAAGTCACAAAAAGGCATTTGAGTTAGTTTCCATCTTCTTGATAAAATATTTAATTTAAGCCTTTATATTATGTTAAAGCTAATTAAGATATGCTCTTGCATATACTCTGGTAGTGAAATATCCATACAAATTATACATATGACACACAAACATGTAGATGTAAGACACATGTCTTATGCTAATTGCTCTTATAAAGAATTTTTATTTGCTGGCTCTTAAATATCACTATTTTTTAATTCAGACCATTAAATCTTTTAATTATCTATTTTAATGCTTTAAGCAATTATTAGTTAGGCAACAATTTGTCTTTAGTAAGATTCTGCTATTCCCGTGTTTGCTGCATTTGGGGCCTAATATTTATACATATATAGGTGGGCATTGCCTGAAAATAGAGTACTCAGCTCTTCAGAAATTAAGGATCCTATTTTCACTTTCAGTCTTGGTTCTCAGACGTTCATGATTAACTTACACAGTGATTTCATTTTCCTTATCTAAGCATACAAGAAAAAGGGAAAAAAGGATAGAACACAGAAATCTCTGCAAACTCCTGAAAACTGGGGGTTCAGACCCCTTTTAGTACTGCCATTTACTGTTAGTTTCTCTCTGACCCCATCACATTTGAGGCCTCTAAATGAACCTAAACTAATTAATTGTCTGATCCAATATGATCCCAGACCTAGTTTACTTTTTGTCAGAACTTCTGAACCCAATTAGGAACAAACATTTGCTCAAACTCAGAGACCTTAAAACACAAATCTATGGCACTTTGGAATTTGACAGAGAATTTACCCACAAGCCTCAGTTGTGATGAAAGAGCAACAGACAACAGATTCACAAGCACCTTGGTTGGACATCAGAGCTCTCAGAGACCCCAAGAGCACTATCTTGGAATCCATTTTTGATAAAAATTAAATTTAACAGTTTAATTGAGCAAAGATGAATTCAAAAATTGGGTAGCTGAACTATAAAAAGAACAGATTCAGAGAGACTCTAATGCTGAGGTGGTTGGAGAAGATTCATGGACAGAAAAAATAAAGTGATGTACAGAAAACAGAAACAGCTGAACTGGGTACAGCTCAGCATTTGTTTTACTTAGATCTACTTTGAAAAATTGGCCACCTTTGATTGGCCAAAAACTCTATGATGAGCAAAGAGGAAGGACTAGAAAGGAGTGAAGATGAATGGAGCAAAGCTTAGCAGGGATAAACGGTGGACTTTTGCTTTTGAACTTTTAAAATAAAGTATCCTTTTAAGTGAAAGCAGTAAGTCTTAGCCAAAGTTAGAACTTACTCAAGGAAGCAAGAAGAGTCTTTAAAGAGATGGAAAACAATTATTACAGAAAAGCTACAAAAACAACTCAAATAAAAAAGTCTCACTAGTCATAAGAAAAGATGTAACCCATATATATTTTTTTCTGTCTAGTATTATCTAGGGTCCCAGCTTTTCAGCTGTCCATTTGTGTATGAATATCTAAAGCCTTCTATTCTTCCACAGAATCCTTAAAAGCAAAATCTTTACATGGAAGGAAAGAGAATCAATAAATGGTGAAAAGTACACCAATATCAGACAAGAACAGGCTCATTCCCTTTCTGGGAATCAAACCCATGCTGCTGAGGTGAAGGCACAGAAGTTTAACCATTAGGCCACAAGGAAAAAATGGCCTGTGTCATTATTCCCAAAGGAGCATTGCTCAAAGGATTTTTTATCTTTTTATTAGATCAGATATTCACTCTTCAATTTTGTCAAGATAATTTTTAATACTAGTCACTATATTACATGTCTTTCTTTTACTCTAATTGCTCTATTGATACAAAAAGGCAATTGTTTTGAATAAGCAATCTCTAAAATCTATTTAAGAAAATTTCAAAGTCTTGGCCAGTGCCTGTGGCTGAAAGGAGTAGGGCACCAGCCCCATATGCCGGAGGTGGTGGGTTCAAACCCAGACCTGGCCAAATACTGAAAAAAAAATTTTTTTTCAAAGTCTTTTAATTTAAATGATTTGTCTTTGACCATTAATCTAAATTGTATATTTATTCCACAAGTGATTCAATCCAATGCCTCTTTATAGAAAGCCCAGATGATGATTTTTTAGGTTTAGCCTGAAGAGGGCACAGAGAAGGCGGTTTCCAAAATTTCAAAGAGTTCATTAGTTTCTGTTGTCTAAATCCCAGAATTGTTTTAGTTCTGGTCCTTTCTAAGCCGTATTATTCAATTTTTTTCTTTAATTTTTTGAGTTATCCCATAGCTTTCCAATAAATAACCTTTTGTCACAAATTAGCCAGAGTTGATTACTGGATATTTGTTGCCTGCAACTAATTAAACCACCATACATGGCCACCTCCTGTGCTTTGTACATTAAAAACAAAATAAGATAAACAAATAAGAAATTGTAGTGGTAGAGGGAAAGCTTCCTCCAATTCTTTTTGATATTGAATGGCCTTTAATTCAAGCCCTACTATGAAGCTAAACTATAGCTTTCACATGAAGGCTATAACCCAACTATACCACAAGACTATGGGGAAAGGACCAAGGAAGGGGAAAAGGGAGGGGGGAGGTTTGGGTGGAGGGAGGGTAATGGGTTGGGCCACATCTATGGTGCATATTTATATCTATAATAAAAAAAATAAATTAAAAAAATATTTTGAATTAAATATTCAGAAGGTTCACTGAAAGATAATAAGATGGATTAATAAGAGGACTACAATTTTATTTATTGGACATATGAGGTGAATCACAGAGTGATTGTCCAATACCAATGGACACTTTTAGAGGGGTGTGAAGGTGACAAATACAGGTAATTCTGTTGAGGGCCAAAAAGTGATTACCGATGAGGATTAACTTGTAAATGATTCTCTTTGGAAGCTAAATTAACCTGAGAGACAGGTAATATCTTTAGAATGGATTGGTTTCATTCCTGATCTTCTTTCCTATAATATATTGAGAAAACAGGGAAGGAAAAGAAAGATAATTGTTCTTCTTGATGGCTCCGTATGGTTTTTATGAAGATAGAGGGAAGTGCCTTCCAATGCCTGTTCGTCTCTAAAGGCCTTCAAATTCAAAATATTGTTTTCATCAAGGAGTCAAATGTTTGGTTGAAATTTTCTTCAAAATTAACAAGTAGTTCCTATGGGGAATGCTTAGTTGTTTTATGCTATACCCTTATTCAGATTTCTTCTTGTTTTAGAGAAAGCCACTGGTGACCAGTGTTTTGCAGGAAGGATAAAAGATGAAAATGATAAAATAACATTTAACAACTCTAGGAGCTATAATAAAAAGAAGACACACAAAACAAGTCATTTCCCACAGTAGTATATGCTGTCTGTAGCTTGAAAAGATATAAAAATTGTCTCCCTTTTAAACAAATAGGTTTCTATGTATTCTGCTTTGTAATTTTTAATGCATTCTTCACTATTTGGAATTGTATATTATGTTTATTTAATCATTATCTTTATTATATGACCTACAGTAAGAATGTAATACTAAGCAAGAACTTTGTCTTCTCAACTTCACCTGTGTTCCCAGCGGTAAGAGCAAATGCTTGGCACAAAGGAGACAGTAGATAGTGATCAAACGAATAAATGAGCAATAAATTTTAACTTAGAAATTCTTGAGAAGCATTCAATAATAAAGTGATGATTGAATTTGAAGAAGCTCAGGAAATTTTACCCCAAAATATGATATCAAACTGTGTTTAAAAACCCTATCTTCCCAAGTTTTGGGGAGATGGATTTCTTTTATTTCCCTGCTTAGCACTACACAGAATTAACTCTTTCTCTGCTGTAAATGCTACTGTCTCTGGATATTGCCTTTCTCATGGGCAGTGGGCAGATGAACCTGGCTGGGTAGCAACAAAAACCTCAATTTAAGTTTAGGAGTAATGTGAATATGGTTCAAAGGGCATTTTAGGCAGCAACATATTTCAGAAAACTTATGCAAAAGCATGGCAGGGAGAGAGTTCAATTTGATAAAGAAATAAAAATAATATTTTAGGTTAGTTGAAACCTAAAAATGTGTGTAAAGGTATAATGGGATAAGATTTAAAAGGTTTTGGGGACTGATTTATAAACTTTCAGTTCTAATCTCTTAAAATTAGGATTTTTATTTCCTCAAAAACAGACCTGTCCATGAAAGGTTTTATGAAAGGGCAGTGACAGAATTCTGTATGTTGGAGAATCACTGCAGTATTGAAAAAGTTGACTGAAAAATCATGTGAGTCTGGTCAGTGAGACTAGTCTGGAGGCTATTGCAATAATACGAGGAATGGGTCATAAAGGTTAAATCATGGCCCCATTTGAAGAGAGGGAGAGTGAAATGACAATTAATGATTCTGCATTCACTAGAGCTTAGTTTTCATGGGCTATCTCATTTGCAGCACTTTATCTACTGAAGGCATTAAATGCTACAAGGCACACCTGCTTCTTAACTTGAGCATCACTCAAGAATATAACTCAAGCCAGGTAAAATGCAATTTTCTCAGTATGGGACTTCAGCTAAAAACAAGTGAGCACAGCAGTTCCTAATTGCTAAACTGGTGACTCTTTACCAAGGTGGGGAGATCAATTTGAAATAACAACAACAAAACAGGGTGTATTCTGTGGCAGACATCGCTCCAAAGACAATTTGGCCAAGGGAAGGTCTGTAAAATCCAAACTTGCTATTAAGAGGAAGTTCCAAAGAAAGCTTCCAAGTTCTTAGAAATGGATCAGGAAGCCATAATATAAATGACCTTATATTTCCAATGTTTCAAACATTCTTTGAGTGGTCATTGCTGGCTTTTACCCCTTGTCCTGTAATATATAACTGGCCATGTGACTCTACTTCTAGGGAAACTTCTCAATCACAAACACTCAAAAGTCATCCAACCATAATGTTGGAACAGTTTAAGGGAGGGACAGACATCAGAAGGGCTGTTACAAATAATTGTTCTTTAAAAGAATTAAAGTATAGAACCTTGAAAAAACTTATTTTTTTATTACGGTCAATTCAAGATTATATCTAAAATAAGATGACACCCAATGGCATTACCTCATTCTTTTTTGACTACAAAGGTAGAAGCTGAAGTGCCAGGTCACTGGGGAATTGCATTATCTTGTGTATACTTATGGGAAGAAGGTGCAAATGTAATGGTAATCATAAGGGAGGAGCTCAGGAAGTTTCACCCTCAAATATGACTCCCTGGTACAAAGTGTATAGTATTTTGAATTAAAGGCCTTAAAAATCAACAGACATTGGAACAGACTTCATGTCTATCTGCATAAAACCAGATCCATCAAAAAGAACAATGAACTTCCCTTCTCATCCCTGTTATATCAATACATTATGATAAAGAAGATCAAGAATGCAACCAGATCTGGCCCAAATCATTTTAAGTGTAATACCTTTCTCTCAGGTTAATTTAATTTCCAAAGAGAATCTTTTACAAGTCAATCTGCTTTCCCCCATTCATTAATTCTCTTGAGTATTTATTCATCATCCCTAGTAACCATCTATTGCCATTCAACACAATTAGGCATACTTCTCATCATCTCCCACTCCCCTCTAAAATTAGTGTATGTAAATTTCTGGTCTCCATTGGGATATTGGGCACTCTGTGATTCTTCCTGTGTGCAGGGTAAATAAATATTTCTCTTATTCATCTTCCTTATTGTGAATTGACCTTTTCGTGAACCTTCCAGGGGCAACAGGGACATTTGCTTCATTCCTACAACCTTTAGAACCTTGCTCAACTTCCTCTTCTTTATCCAGGATCTTACTTCCCAGGACACACTTGATGTTTGTCATTCTTGGAACATGTGGCACTTCTTTACCTCTTTCTTTGGCCTGAATATCCTTTCTGTTCCTCCACCCACCAGTGTCTCTGAAGTGCTTTCTGATTCCAACTGAGAGCAGTATGGGACATAGCTCCTCATACACCCCTAACTGTAGCACGAACCATGCTTTACAAGGCAAGGTAAAGCATTACCTTGGGGTGTCAACCCTTCATTTAGGGCAAGTAGTTTATCTTAGTCACCCTTACAACACACTTGACTCATAGGAGTGCTCAATCATTATTTACGAAATGTTTGGTAAATATTGAGGCAGTAACATCAGAAAGTGTTAGATGTGTAGTAATTTTCTATGTCACAAACCTAATGAAAATCAAAAAACATCTATTTTGACATATGTCCCTTTTTTGCTGGAAAAATAATTACTTCACATTTTAGTTATGATAATTTAGTAAATGTTAACATTTCTTGAACATTTCTGAGGCTAAATTTTGTGGTGATGTAAGGATTGAAGTTTAATAATACATTATCCTTACCCTCAGGTTCCTCACAAGATATTGAGACACATATTTAACCCTAGTATACCTGTTGAATAGGTAGGTGAATGTGCAAATAACTACTACATACACATCGCAGTGAACTCCAGAATAATCACAGCAAGTTAGTTTGGGTTAAAATGAGGCCATGGGGTCAACCCTATAGTCACAGAATGGAGCTGAGGAAAGACAGAAATTAATTCTGATATTAATTACGATTAGAAATTGGGATGTGGGGGCTTCTGGATTTAGTTAGCTAGTGGCTTAAATGCAATTTCTCTTAGATTTGAGTCATACTCTTTTACAGATTTAACAAGATCCCTGACTAAATTCTCTGAGAAATAGAAAATGGAAGTTCTCAATCCTGTTAAAATCTCCTCTTCCTTTCTAAATTAAGTTGAAACACTTGGTAACCCACCTTCAGGAGATTGCTTGCAAGGCCGAATTTTCTCATTCTGAATCTAAAGCTCAAAAATTGGGATTTAGTCAGCAGTAAGAGACAACCTGTTAAGAAAGTGAGTGAATGTTATCTAATGATTGCCCTATAAAAGTGAAATGCATAATGGAAAGGAGAAGAAATAATGGCACTATAAGAATATTAGTGTCTTAAAGTCTTGGCTTAAAATATCCCAAGTAAATCCAGTTTCTAGGTGTCATAACCTGGTCAGTTGGAGAGAACTCTATGTCTGATGATACCTACAGCAAGAGAGGTGATTCCCAAATGCTGGGTTGTAACACAGGCAGAAACCAGAATATTTCAAATATTTAGACTTGGAGCACATTTGGAGGGTTCCACGGTGGTTCTTTGATGTGGGTCAACCTCAGAAGACATACCATGGCTTCAGTAAGAAAGAATGTATAAAACAATAGAAAAAGCATGAGCTTTTATTCTGTATACCTGGGCTAGTTTCTAATTACACCATTATGTGCCTTTGAACAAGTCACTTAATTTCCCTGAAGTTTAATTTCCCTATCAATAAAATTGACATAATAGTAATTCATCATGATTTTGCCTAAATACTACTTATCATAAACTCAATGAATGGTAGATGTTATTAATATCATAGTAGGAGAGGTTAAGATCAAGAGAGGTTAAGAACAAGATCTTAAATAGATTTGTCTAGGGACAAATACTTCCCTCTATAATTTAAAATGTTTGTAATCTTAAACTGTAGTATATGTATACCATGGAGTACTATTCAGCCATAAGAAAAGATGGAAACTTTACATCTTTTGTGTTTACGTGAAGGAAATCGAAACATATTCTTTTTAGTAAAGTATCTCAACAACGAAAAAAGAAATATCAATGTACTCAATACTAGTATGAAACCAACATATAAACAACTATACACCCACAAGAAAGAAAACAATGCAAGTATAGTCTAGCAAGGGGGAGGGGAGAGAAAAAGAAAGAAGGGAGTCGGTGGGAGGGTGATTGGCGGGATTTCATCTAATGTGCACAATGTGAGGGTGTTCATCATGCCTTCTGGGTGAAGGGCTCAGTTATAACTTGAACTTTACCTTAGAAATAAAAACAATGTAACCTAAACATTTGTACCCTCATATGAATCTGAAATTAAAAAACAAAAACAAAAAGAAACTTAACAACTTAAGAAAGCACTGATACTGGCTAGAGTAGTAAACTGAAGAATATTGAAGGAACAATATTTCTGGGGGGAGAATCAGCCTTTGATACTATTTTCCCCTGTTTTTTCAATCAAAATTAGTTCTTTATTGATGAATAAAAGTTTTCTTTAAACTATAAAAAACTATAAAAAATAAAAAATTAAATAAAAAATAAAAAAAGATTTGTAATCTTGAGAAAGTCATAAATCTTTGTCATTCAGTTTCTTAGTTTGTAAATGGGTATAAAAATAATTATGAGAATATAAGTTTCATATGTTTGTGGTGAGGATCAAATGAGATAATACACCTAACCCTCTGGGCATAATGCTTACTATGTGTTCAGGAAAAGGTAGCTATCATTGTCATCATTACCTTCATCCTCAAGGTGTACAACAGTAGCCTCATCATAATGAAAATCACTGTGTGCTGTTTCCTAAGTGTGGTGGCTTTACCACTGCTCATAGATACCTGAAACTTTACCTCAGCCTCTAGAGCAGCTGGAACTACAGTTGCACAACATCACATCTGGCTGTATCTACACTCTTATGGGGTGTGGCAGAAAGGAAATGAGAAGAAAAATGGCACTGAGTCCTAGGACTGAGGGAAAGGTTTTGTTCCTGGAATATACCCTGAATTTTCTCAGTTCCATCCTTTTGTTACTTTCTTAGAAATCCTTTTCCATTTGAAAATACACCCCTGGTGTTTTCAGGCTTCATCTAAATGGCACATTACCATGTTATGGATCTCTAACAATTGTCAGTGTTTCAGCTACTTTCCTGTCTGCTCCTCCAGTGCCTGCCATGGCTTTTTAAATAGAGATTATCATCTGTATTGTAACTGTTTATTAATTTATTTATGCCTCCTGTGATCTATAATTTCATTAGGATAGATAAGGTCTTATTGTTTTTGTATCCTCAGCACCCAGCACAGTGCTTGACTCATAGTAAATGCAAAGCATATGCTATTTTTGAAGTAGGAAAATTTGTTTCTGAGATACTTCTACCTATTATGTCAGTACACAAACATCTGGCACTAACACCCCATTCTTTCAGGCATGAGTTCCATTTGCAAAGCATTGAAAACATTAAGACTTCACTTAATATTAATTACTGATAGGTTTATTGAAATAGCAACATTAATAAATTTTGGTTAATGAAACCAATTTTATCACAGGCTAACTGACATAAACAAAAGTTTAAATTCCTATAGAATATTTTTTGTCATAAAATCATTGGGGGAATTGGCAAGATGGCTGACTAGAGCCAGCTTTCCACAGAGGCTCCCATCTAGAAGGAGAGTTACTGTACAGAAAGGAAAGTTAAAGTACAGAAGTTAAGCAAGTAAGCTGGTGGATTCAAGTTGAGCCAAAAGTGAAAGTTGAAGAATGCACACCAACCCTGCTGAGGCAAGCTGCAACCCCAAGGATACAAACAAAAGGTACAAAATCCATCGCCAAGCAGATGGGAGTCCCCTTTCCCCCCATGAGAATGGTTCGCAGCACACTTTCTACGAACAAGCAAGCAGAGTTCAAATATTTTCCCATTTTATCCCATGGGAAAGACCGTCTAAAAACCGGACTTCTTTCCTCTACTAGAGTCCCATGGCACTTTTCTACCAGGCATAAAACTGTATAAAACTTTATATATTCTCTACCTGCAATTCTGAATTCCCAGCACTCCCCTCCACTCTTGCCTCGAGGTCTGGAAGCCTGTCTCCTGTGGAGTCCAGATTCTTGAGCATTTTCTTGAGAGGTGTGGAAGGGCATGTACTGCTGCTGGTCAGTGCTGATTCTGTGGTGTGGGAGTAAGGAGCAGATGGTCAACTGAGAGGGAACCATACAGGAGAGGTGGTCCCTTGAGGCACAGAGCAGCTGTAGCCACTGGAATAATAGGGCTCTCACCTCTGGAGAAATTCTGGAGTCATACCCCCTGTCTCTTTGGGCAACAAGAGAAGGCTGGGGATCTTCTCCAGTGGCAGCCACTGGTGGAACAGATCTGGGATGGAAACTCAGGCCTCAGGAGTAAAGGGTATGTCTGAGGTGGTACCGGCCTGGGCGCAGCACAGAGACAGCAGACTCCAAGGGCAGGGCTGACTCAGAGGACTGCTTTACTGAGCCTAAGATGCATCGGCCCTCAGGGGATTATAGCTGAGACAAAGGCAGGCAAGCAGAGGCTGGAACTGATAGCTGAGTGTGAGCTCTAATCATCCCAGCCCCAACACAAACTGCAGCAGAGACTCGGCAACAGTACAGACTGGGGTGGAGTCGCAGTTTCAGTGAAGTCAAACAGCATCTGATCCACAGAGGAATATAGCTGGGACAGAAACAAATTCTGTGAAGATGTTCTGTTCTGCCAGCAACATCTATCAGGGGTGGGGCTGGAAATGAGTGAACTGCCCTAGCCTCCATTAAGCACCCAAGGTTGTCAGGCCTCACCTTCTACTGCCGGATAGTGGCAGAGAGCACTGGCCTGGCTAAGGACACATAGATTACCCTGCAACTCAGGCAGACAAACTCCTGGAACATCTGTTCATTGGAAGGAACTGGGTCACAGTCCTGGGGGGTTACCAGTGCCTGGGTGTGACAGAGGTGCCAGTTGGGGAGAGGCATCAATCTTCCCAGACTAATTTATTTGCTGGGTGGGTTTTTCTGACCTAACAGAGCACCAGAGCAAGTCATACTTGAGCTGCCAGCAGACCCCTGCAAGCTAGTTGCCAGAGACCTTTGAACTCTCCCACCTGAGACTAGTGCTGACTGAGACAATTGATTTGGACCTCATGAACTGGACCAATCACCTGTGGACTATCCAAGTGGTACCCTGGGTGTGTGGTTGTGGGAAGATTTGATTTTTCTTCTTCAATTGTTTCCTATAGGGGGCGGAGTGACTAAATTCCTGGTTTTTCTCTACAGCTGAGACTTCAACCCAGAGTAATTGATTCACTAGGATCAGACAGAGACTAGCTGAAAACAAGACAGAGTCATTTACCCCCACCACACCATGCAGGGCCCCAGTTTCTCAGGGCATAGTACTGTATGGGTCCTTGGCAAAGATCTAGGGGAAAAGGTACAGATGCCAGTCTTAGGTTTTTGGCAAAGGGCTAATAAATCACAATTCCTGGAGCCCACAACCCAACTTCTCTTTATCTAGTCATCTAGTCAAATGGTGTAAAATAATCATGGGGCAGAATCAGCAGAAAAACTCACATAACATGAATAACCAGAGTAGATCAATCCCCCCAAGGAAAGATATGGTGTACACAACTGAAGATCCCATTCATAAACAGATGGTTGAGATGTCAGAAATCAAATTTAGAATTTGGATTGCAAACAAGATTAATAGAATAGAGGAAAAGTTGGAAGTAGAAACTCAAGGTGCTTTTCAAAAGTTGTCTCAAGAATTCAACGAATTCAAAGACAAAATCACCAAAGATTTTGACACATTGAGACAAGAATTTGCAGCCCTCAAAGATCTGAAAAATACAGTAGCATCCCTCAGTAACAGAATGGAGCAAGCAGAAGAAAGGATTTCTGACATTGAAAACAAAGCTTTTGAACGCCCCCAAACTCTCAAAATAGAAGGGAAATGGAGAGCAAAAATGGGTCATTCTCTCAGAGAGCTCTGAGATAATTCGAAGAAAACTAATATTTGCCTCATAGGAATCCCTGAAGGTGACGAAGTGGCTTTGCAAGACCCAGAGGCTCTTCTCCATGAGATTATGAAAGAGAACTTTCCAGACAGCCCAAGAGATTCTGAAATTCAGCTAGCAGACAGTTTCAGAACCCCAGCATGACTCAACCCAAATAAAACATCTGCCAGGCACATCATAATTAACTTCACTAAAGTTGATATGAAGGAGAAAGTTTTGAAAGCAGCCAGATGTAAGAAAATGATAACCTACAAGGAGAAGAATATTAGAATGACTGCAGATCTTTCAAGCTAGAAGAGGGTGGTCGTCGACTATTAATCCCCTAAAACAAAATAACTTTCAATCCAGGATCCTGTGTCTAGCTAAACTGAGTTTCATTTATGATGGAGAAATTAAATACTTTACTGACATTCACATGTTGAAGGAATTTGCCATAACTAAACCAGCTCCCCAGAATATTCTCAGACCTATCCTCCATAATGACTAGCACAATCCTCTACCACAAAAGTAAACTCACTAAGAAACTTTGGATCAAATTTCAATTTCCACAGTGGCAAAAGGCTTAAAAATGTCCACTGGGCTTTCAAAAAACTTCATACTCCTAATTCTATCAGGCTTATTGATATTCTTCATTAAAGTGAATGGCTTAAATTGTCCTCTAAAGAGGCACAGGTTGGCTGACTGGATACAAAAACTCAGGCCAGATATATGTTACATACAAGAATCTAATTTTACCTTAAAAGATAAATATACACTCAAGGTGAAGGGATGGTCATTTATATTTCAGGGAAATGGAAATAAGAAAAAAGCAGTTGTTGCGATTCTATTTGCAGATACAATAGGCTTTAAACCAAAGTAGGGAAAGATAAGAATGTTCACATCATACATGTTAAGTGTAATACTCATTATGATGAAAATTCAATTATTAATATTTATGCACCCAACCAGAAAAGAAAAAAATAAAATTAGAGCAGAATTAAATGAAATTGAAAACAAATGGATTATACAACAGATCAAAAAATTAAAAAGTTGTTTTTTTAAAAAAGGTCAATAAAATAGATAAACCTTTGGCTAACCTAACCAGAAAAAAAAGAGTAAATTCTCTAATCTCATCAATTAGAAATGACAAAGATCAAATAACAACAGACTCCCTAGAAATTCAAAAAATCCTTAATGAATATTACAAGAAACTTTATTCTCAGAAATATGAAAATCTGAAGAAAATTGACAAATACTTGGAAGCATGTCACCTTCCAAGACTTAGCCAGAATCAAGTGGAAATGTTGAACAGGCCTATATCAAGTTCTAAAGTAGCATCAACCATACAAAATCTCCCTAAAAAGAAAAGCCCAGGACCAGAAGGCTTCACGTCAGAATTCTACCAAATTTTTAAAGAGGAACTAGTACCTATATTACTCAACCTTTTCCAAAATATAGAAAAAGAAGAAATACTATCCAACACATTCTATGAAGCAAACATCACCCTGATCCCCAAACCAGGAAAAGACCAACAAGAAAAGAAAATTATAGAACAATATCGCTAATGAATATAGATGCAAAAATATTCAATAAGATCCTAACAAACACAATTCAGCAACACATCAAACAAATTATGCATCATAACCAAGTCAGTTTTATCCCAGGGTCTCAAGGATGCTTCAATATATGTAAATCTATAAATATAATTCAGCACATAAACAGATTAAAAAACAAAGACCATATGATTCTCTCAATTGATGTAGAAAAAGCTTTTGATAATATCCAGCATCCCTTCATGATCAGAACACTTAAGAAAATTGGTATAGAAGGGATATTTCTGAAACTGATAGAGGCCATCTAGAGCAAACCCACAGCCAATATCATATTGAATGGAGTTAAATTGAAATCATTTCTACTCAGAGCAGGAACCAGGCTAGGAAGTCCATTGTCTCCACTGATCTTTAACATTGTAATGGAAGTTTTAGCCATTGCAATTTTGGAAGAAAAGGTGATCAAGGTTATCCATACAGGGTCAGAACAGATCAAACTTTCGCTCTTTGCAGATTATATGATTATATATCTGGAAAAAACACCAGGGATTCTACTACAAAACTCTTAGAAGTGATCAAGGAATACAGCAGTGTCTCAGGTTACAAAATTAACACTCACAAATCAGTGGCCTTTATATATACCAACAATATATTGGTATATATTTCAAGCTGAAAAAAATAGTCAAGGACTCTATTCTGTTCACAGTAGTGGCAAAGAAGGTGAACTATTTGGGAGTTTATCTAACAAAGTACAGAAATATCTCTATAAAGAGATCTATAAAACTCTAAGAAAAGAAATAGCTGAAGATGTTAACAAATGGAAAAATATACCATGCTCATGGCTGGAAAGAACCAACATTGTTAAAATGTCCATAGTACCAAAAGCAATATGCAAGTTTAATACAATCCCTATTAAAGCTACACTGTCATACTTTAAAGATCTTAAAGAAATAATACTTCATTTTATATGTAATCATAAAAAAACTCAAAAGCCAAGACATTACTCAGAAATAAAAACAAAGCAGGAGGACTCACACTACCAGACTATACCTCAGACTATACTATAAATCAATAGTGATCAAAACAACATAAACTGGCACAAAAACAGAGAGGTCAATGTATGAAATAAAATAGAGAATGAAGAGATGAACCCAGCTACTTACCATTATTTGATCTTTGATAAGCCAATTAAAAACATTCAGAGGGGAATGGATTCCCTATTTAACAAATTATGCTGGGTTAACTGGTTGGCAACCTGTACAAGACTGAAACTAGACCCATACCTCTCACCATTAACTAAGATAGACTCTCACTGAATTAAAGATTTAAACTTAAGCCATGAAACTATAAAAATACTAGAAGAAAGTGCAGGGAAAACACTTGAAGAAATATGCCTGGGTGAATATTTTATGAGGAGGATCCCCTGGGCAATTGAAGCAGCATCAAAAACACACTACTGGGACTTGAACAAACTAAAAAGCTTCTGTACAGCCAAGAACACAGTAAGTAAAGCAAGCAGACAGCCCTCAGAATGGGAGAAGATATTTGCAGGTTATGTCTCCAACAAAGCTTTAATAACCAGAATCCACAGAGAACTCAAATGTATTAGCAAGAAAAGAACAAGTGATCTTATCTCAGGTTGAGCAAGAGACTTGAAGAGAAACTTCTCTGAAGAAGACAGGCGCATGGCCTACAGACATATGAAAAAATACTCAGCATCCATAATCATTAGAGAAATGCATATCAAAACTACTTTGAGATATCATCTAACTCCAGTTAGATTAGCCCATATCACAAAATCCCAAAACTAGAGATGTTTGCATGGATGTGGAGAAAAGGGAAGACTTCTACACCCCTGGTGGGAATGCAAGCTAACACTTTTTTTTTTTTTTTTTTTTTTGAAAAGATGTTTGGAGAACACTTAGAGATCTAAAAATAGACTTGCCATTCAATCCTACAATTCCTGTACTAGGTATATAGCCAGAAGACCAAAAATCCTATTATAACAAAGATTTGTAGCAGAATGTTTATTGCAGCCCAATTCATAATTGCTAAATTATGGAAGAAACCCAAGTGCCCATTGACCCATGAATGGTTTAATAAATTGTGGTATATGTACACCATGGACTATTATGCAGCCTTAAAGAAAGATGGATGCTTTACCTTTTTCATTTTTACATGGATGGAGCTGAAACATATTATTTTTAGCAAAGTACCTCAAGAATGGTAGAAAAAGTAACCAATGTACTCACCCCTACTATGAAACTAATTTATAGCTTTCATATGAAATTATAACCCAATTATAACCTAAGAATATGGGGAAAGTGGAAAGGGAGGGGGAGAGAAGGGGAGGTTTGGTGGAGGGAGGGTAATTGGTGGGACCACATCTGTGGTGCATCTTACAAGGGTACATGTGAAACTTACTAAATGTAGAATATAATATCTTAACACAATAACTAAGAAAATGCTAGGAAGGCTTTGTTAACCAGTGATGAAAATATTTCA
>CAUYPK010132496.1:0-20214 GCA_963574355.1 Loris lydekkerianus
CAGAGACTTCAGTGGGAACATGGCCCTGCCAACACCTTAATTTCAGTTACTATAATAGTTCAGTGCCAGAACTATGGCACTTTGTGACAGTGGGCCTAGCAAACAAATATATGTACTTTTTTGCCTACATTTTTTAACATCTTAGAAATCAAGTAATGCCTAAAAATAGATAACATCTTGCAGTGGCTAAGAGCCAGGCAAATCAACAACTCCCCAAAGCTCCAGCACTGAACTTTGCAGTGTGTATGTCAGCAGTTTGGGTAAGACACTTGTGGGACAACTTTTCCTTCTTTTTTTTTTTTTTTTTTTTTTTTTTAACTCTTAGGAAACAAAGTGTTAGGGAAGGAAGAGAAAGGGATAAATTTGATGAGTTCAGAACATCCTCAAAGCTGGAGTCAAAATTAGTCTTAAGTTAAATTTTATATGCTTGTGAGCTCAGCACCAAGAAAATGTTCTTTCAGGCATTCTCAAAAGAGAACTGTTTCATTATAAACACTCTCGGTGACACTGAGGACCACCTTGTGTAGCAAAAAAACACAATGCCAAAAGTAATTTAAAGATGTGGATTCTGAAGTTTAGGAAAACTTGCATGAATCTATTTTACTTGCATTTTCATTTTAAGTATAAATAGTCATGGTGCATGATCAGAATCCATTTTTCTGTAAGTTTGAAAGAGCTATTTCAATATATGTGAAATAAAAATTTCAAGTAATGAATATGTTATGCTACAGTTTAATTGGAAGCAGTTTTTTTTTTTCAGTACATACGATGTACTCTCACTCAAATGATTTTGATCATTTTCTGATATGCAAATCTTTCCTATAAAAATTTATGCTTACTGCTATAAGCATAAAGCTTGTAATATATTACAAGTTCAAGAATTAAACTTTTTTCTCTGTGAAAGTTTTTGTTTTTGTTTTTGTTTTTTTAAGTTGTTGGTTGACAATGGTTTTAAAGGCCAAGGTTATACCTTCAGCTGGTACAACTGAAGAATATTGTTTGCATGAGTATTCCCCAGAACTGTCATTTCAATAAGGGAAGTATCACATTGAGAGTAATATTTTCTCAATACACACCATTAGGTTGCAATGTCTGTTTCTAGCAGAACTTAGAAATGCTATTTGCAAATGTATTGGCAGTGTCTTTCCTTTTGTATATAAAGAAATGATTGTGAGGATGTGATTTTACTCACATTATGTAAGTAAAACGGAGTACACATGTTAATCTATTTTATCACTGTAAAGTAAGCATAAAATCTCCCAAAACTATTGTGCATATTTTCTGCATTTCAAACCTATAAATTAGTCTCCTAATGTTGACTAGGCAATATAAATTGTTTATGACACAGTACATGGATTATGGTTCATATTTAACAAAACATCTTTTAATAATTTTTAAAACTCACATCATTAAATCTAAACTCTTTCACATAGTGTAAAATTATAAAATTTTAAACCTAGAGGGAAATTTAGATCATCAAGTCCACGTTATATTTTAGCATCTAACCTGATTATCTTTTATCTCAAGCCGTTTATCTTTATTTTTGGTGTTTTGTGGAAACTTTACTCCTGTTTATGGTACTTATCTTTGTTCTCATAGTGCACAGTATCCACATCAGTGATCTCTGAGCCAATGATAATATCTCAAATACCTAAAGCAGCCAGCCAGAAGACAGCATGAGTGAAACTAGCCAGGTGATGTCAGCAACGCTGGGGAACACAGACCTTCTTAGTGAGGGTGGAAGGGTTAGGGTTAGGGTTAGGGTCCCAGATGACAGAGAGGATACTAGATGCAGTTCGTGTTGCTAGATCTTTCTATTCAAGAGAAGGTGGAAATCCAGGTTTTTAATGGGAAGACTCTCAATTGAAATTAACAGTTAATTGCATGTTTTTAAAAACACTGTGTCAGATAAACAAAATACATATTTAAGCCAATGGTTGTTAAATTCTGATGTTGGTGTTTATACCATGAAATGTACAATTTCTCTTGAAATAGAAGTCAATTCTTCCACAGAGAATGACTATGGGCAGGGTAGTTTGAACTAGGAAAATCTGACAATGATTGGCTTTCTCTGAATGCTTTGAAAACCCCAGAAATGTAAATGAAAATAAAAGCATAACAGCTTGGATTTACTGGCCTAACCAATAAGCTTATGAAAGAGTTTTTCTTGCTTGTGGTGCTTAAGTACGGTTTATATGTTTCACATTGTCCACTGATCTTTAGTGATAAACAATGCTCATTTTGCAACTTTTAAATATGAAGATATGAAACATATTAAAGGAGGTTGCTTTCCCTTTAACAAGTAGTTATTCTGTATTTTCTCTGCAAAAGGTACTACTCTAGAGAATGCACAGTTAAGAGTAAGACCTGTTTCTTCTCTCAACCTGTACAGAATTTTCTGTGTGACAGGTATATCTCCTCATTCCTTCGTCTCTTTGACAGACTTCTTTATTACTCCTTAATTTCTTACTGTCTGGTGCTTACAATCAAAATGACAGCAACTTAACATTGTGTTTGTAGACACTATCTTGAGCTTTGTGCGTTTTTATTGCAGGCATTCCTCGCAATAAACCTGAGAAGTACAACCTACTTTGTAATTGTGAAACCTATTCTTCCTATTTCACAGATGAAAAACCTGTGACCTGAATGGACTGTAAACTACCCCATGAGCACACTGCTTTCTACCAAGGACTGTCTGATTCCACTTTTTATGTGCTTTTAAATCTCTGTGCACACCAAAAAATCAGTTGCATAAAACTTACAAAAACAATTACCTTGTTCATAACCTATGATGAGTTTTAAAAATCTGTGCATCATAGAACTAATTACCATTAGAGAAAGATTACAAATATGATTAATACTAATGAAAATTTGTAAAGTCTTGACTGCCAGCTAACCATAATTCTACATGGTATCACACCGTCTTACTCTTTGAGTTCACCAGAGTGAAGTTTTAATGTTGATAGACTAACAAGTTATGCGTTTCTTCTACTGGCATTCTTAAAACAGAATTTTGTTTGCTGCTAAGAATATTATGATGTAAGTGGACAGAGTATTTCTTATAGTAGTTCCTAGTCTAATAAATGACACCATTATTATGCAATCCTACAGCTCAGATGCCCAGTTTCATTCTGAAGCCCTTTCTCTCCTTAACTACCCACTTACAATCCACCAGAAAATCTGTCAATCTTATCTTCTGAAAAACTCTTGGAGGATTTCATTTCCTGCCCTACTACAAAGTACGTATTCTAAAAATGCTATAAAAATTATTATTGTTGTTGTTTTTTATGGTCACCATATTAGTGCAAATTCCTATTTTCTCTTTTCTAAACTATTATAATAACCTCCTAAATTGATTTCCATATGTACAATCATCCTCCTGCCGCCCAAATTCTTTTTTGCACTGTAATAAGATGACTTCTTTAAAATACAAATCTGATCATTTTAAAGGACTGTTATAATTTTGTCCATCTCACACTGTAGTCTGCAAGGCAGACATGCTGACTTCAGGGTTCCTGATTCTGCCTTTCCCTGATTCTTCCCTTTACTTCCAGGGTCTTGGTACCTGCTGGTCTCTCTGACTGGCAGGCTCCTCACTTATCTTTATTCCCCCAATTAACTCCTACTTGTCCTTCTTACCTCACTTCCCTTCCCACGAAATATATTCCTCCCTGTTTTGCCAGACTCTCTCTTAGCATCATTTACCTTCCTTTAGGAACACTAATCTTAATTGTAATTTTGTACACATTTATGTGGATTTTTGATTAATACCTCTCTTTCTAGATGAAAATGTCCATGAGGGTGGAGACTATGTACTTGCAATGTATCCCCACTGAGTAAACAAATGCTACTTAATTAGCGTCACTAACTAATGAAGAGGTATTATCGGGTAATATAATCACAGAAGTAATCCAAAAGTGCACATTCTCTTAGAGCCAAAGGCTTGTGGCTGTTAGGCTTAATGTTCTGTGTCTACTGTTGTAGTGTCCAGTAGGCTACCATGGAGTGAACAGATGTTGTATTTAAGGCCTCTGGAGAAGTTGGGTTTCAATGTAAAACATCCATAGGTCAGACTAGCAGTGTCTATAGTGTCTGCTATCTGATTCTCCTTAATCCCAGCAACAAAGTAGACTAACATTGTTCTCTTAAAAAAAAAAAAAATAAAAGAGTGAATTGTGGCTTATGTATCCCTAGATAAATAAATCATTGTTTGTATATTGACAAGTTCCTCTGAAGCAAAGAAATCCTAATGAAGATTTATAGCAGGATCTATTCCCTGACTTTAAAATGTATTATTCTATGGACTTACTGTACAAGGGAAGTGGTAGAAACCCTATCCTCTGAGCTATTAAGACTCCATGAACAACAGATTATGAAGCATTCTAGGGATCCATTTTCATGGATTAAGTGGGGTGATGGTCATGGATTTGATGATATGATCACTTAACTATCTCCTCCATTTTTCTAAGAGGGCATAAGAAAAAAGTGTGGCTAGTAGAAAAGATTTAATCATTGTTGAATGGTTTCATTAAATAAATTGCATGATATGGAAGGAGATAGCTGCCTATGTTAAATCTGGTCTTTTATGTGAATTGACATAAAAATCTCTGACTCTCCTAGGCAGATGTCCCTCTATCATGAATTTAAAAGCCTACTGTGTATTTCTCTGCTGGGACCCTTGGCCACGTGGTTTGTGCTCTCACGTAATCCTGGAATCCTTCCTTAATCACCTTCTATCCTGTGGGATCAGTAGAATGCCTGTCACAATGATGAAATCATTCATTTGTTGGTGGCATGAATAAATGGATAGATGGATGATGTGGTTCAGTATTGTTTATCTGGGCCAAGATCTCCTCCAGAAGAAGACTGTCATGGTGCCAGGGGCAGGGTGGACAGTTCTGATTTCATGAATCGACACCACCACTTCTGGTGCTTGTTCATCACACCTGGATTTTTAAAACCAAGGACAACCGGAAAAGTCCTTCATTCCAGGAAATTATACTAAGTGAGTATTAACTTTTAAAAAAGAATCCCAGACTTTGCTATCATGGTAAATTCCTCTCACTTTCTCTTTTTTTCTGCACCTAATTTACTGTTGTATCTTTCTCTTTTCCCTTTATGCTCTCCTCAATGGGAGTTTTCTATCTTGCTGAATTAAAGGCTAATCACAGCACACTTAAAGACATCAAACTTCATTCTGACCAATAAAATCCAGCTGGTCTTTTTGTCCTACATTGTTAAAACCTTTGAGTTAGGTTGTGCTACTGAGTATCGCTATGCATGTTTTCAATTTGGAAATTGGTGGAAAGGAGATAGCTTTGAATTACCTTTGAACTGGGCAGTTTAAACTGTTAAACTTAGTAGTCAGAGGCTGGAATAAAGAAAATATGTTTTTGTTTTTGTTTTTCTCAAAAATCTCCTTTCAACCTCACTAACGTGTAGAGGTTGGTCTGTCCACACAGGGACCATAAACTGGAGCTAAATGTCTTATGACACCTAACACATTTGGATATTTGTGCTAAAATATTGCAACAGTTACCTGTAACAGCAGCACAATTTGTTCTTTCTGAGCATAGTAATAATGAAATGACAGTTTCACTTTTTTGTAAAATAATCATTTTAAGATTATTTACTTAATATAGCATGTAGAATATATTTGAAATGTCTCCTTATTAATAAATAATATAATTAATAATTACAATTTTAACATTTAAGTTACATAATTTTATAGTGACCATGAGCCTATGATTTCACCCATTTTGCAGATGACAAAATTGAGGTTTAATGAGATTATCAGATTTACCTCAAATCACATATTAAGCAGCAAGACTTGGGTATCTCTAAGTTTAAACCATGTTTTATGCCAATACTTCTTCTTAACCAGTTTAATGATTATGTTGCAATTTGACATTTAAATTAAAAAAATAATTTTTATTACCGGATAGTGGATGGAGTAGCTGAGACATTTCAGTGACTTTCAAATGATCTTAAGGCAAGTTTAAGCGATGCCTAGTAAAATGAGGTTCTCTGAGTAGTGGAACAACTTTAACATCCATTATGTATTTTGTAAGGTGCTTTCATTTCATAGAAACGCTTACCTGGTGAAGACCTACAGCCTTTCTGTGAAAAAAAGCCTGTTAGGACAGATTCCTATATGCACTGTTCATGAGTATTGAGAATGAATTTCTGGGTCGTAGATTCCACCAGTCTACAAAAGTGAGTGCACCCCTGGAAAATTCACTTGGGGCACAGCCCACTTGGTATCTCTGAGGATGGAGCTGTACTGATTTTCTCAAGGTCAGTCAAAAAAGAGAAAATTTTGTTTCTACCATTTCTTTTGACATCCGAAGTCAGTGTCTTTGTCCTTTTCTTTCTTGATAGCTCTTTATGCCCTTTCCTTCTCATTTCTTGTTTGGCTCTGACTTAGAAACAAATGGGGCAGACACCTACTCACAACACAAAATTTGGTGATTTCAGGCGTCCTCTGCAGAGACTCTTCCTGTCTGGAATTAGGCAGCAGTTTCATCTGTTTGAAAATATCCTAGGACTTTTGATAGTTAACTAAGTTTCTTGCTCCAAAACTGATAATAAATTAAAATGAAAATGTCCAATGATAGAAGAAACATACTGACTTGTATGTCTGTAAGGAGTGCATGGCTTAGCTCAGATCCCAGGAGCCTTTGAGGAAGGTTTAGAAAGGAGGAGGCTCTATTGGTGCTTTAGGACATCACTGAATCAAACTTGGTGTTATTCCTTCCTCAGTTTGGACAGGCAAGTTGGGGAAGGGACTGGTGGCAACCACCCTGCTATATGCATTACATGATAGGGTGAATAAAACCACATTCTCTTTCTACCCTGTGCCTTATTCTCTCTTACTCTCTACCTTTGCTTATGCCCTTTCCCCAGTACTAATTTTTTCTCATCCTTCAGATCTACCTTTCCCTTTAAAAATTTCTCCCCCAGTTCTCCTTAAAAACTCATTTAATTCCATTTTGTGCTCCACTTCTTAGGATGCTTATTCTTTGAAATGTTTTATTTTAGTTATTTCTTATTGTGATGGTTTTATTTTCCTTTGTTAGACTGTAAAATCCCTAAGTAAAAGATTTTGCTTCATTTGTTCATTTTTTTAATCTGACGTAACATGTAGCTGAGTGTGTTTCATTCCACAGGTTTTCACTATTTCTTATTGAATTTAATTGGATCTTTATAGTAAAGCAAATATATTAAATTTCCTGAATGAACTGAAGAAATGTTAGTAAGTAGTCATTATTATGATTGAATTATTATTTACCAAAACTCAGAGGTTGTGTATCCTGGCACAAAAATGATGCCTGAACTATTTGAACAGACTTAACTAAGGATATATCCAAAATGTAGGAATCCTCTTAGATTCAGAATAATGTTTCCCTTGTCAATTTCAGGAGAAAATATTGGCAAAAGGAAACCTAACTGATATTTTCTAATAGTTCCAAACATGCACCTTGAATTTCAAGATTAAGATTTTCAACACAGTGTCATGTTACTAATCGCCTTAATAAAGAACCAATCTATTCCACAGTAAATGTTGTCCCAGAGGCCCCAGACTTTTGTAAAGGATACATAGTGGGAGTCTTTAAAATTTGCCAATTTCATAATCTTCTGTATCTGAAAGTGATTAACTGATTTACACAATAAGGCTGAGTTCACTGGCTAAGTGAACTGCTCACACATCATCTTTAATATGACAAAATAGTATATTATTATAAGCCAAGGTCTGTTGGGATAATTTCTAAATAGACAATACATTTTAAATTCATGGTTGCCAATGGTTTATCATTTTAACGTATTCTGTGCATGGGATATTGTAAAATGGGACCATAAGACGTGCAAAGATGAGCAAAATATAAACTTTCACCTCAAGACTAATAGCACAGGTTGAAATACAGTATGAGTGGAATGTTTGGAGGAAAAATAGTTGACTTAAGTAGCAATACAATGAAAAACTTCATGGAAAAGAAAACATTTTCACAAGGGTGTAATTGGCCCCCATAAAACAAATTTCAATGACCCCTATATAATTTTCTCACTTAACTAACCATTTAAATGTTGGAATTGTTTTCCAGAAATGATGGTTTTTATACAAGACAAAGACAAAGGAGCTGAGACACTGAAGGCTCCTTGTGCAGACTCCAAGATTCATCATCCCCTATAACCTCCAACCAATGCATGTATCCCCTGTGATACACACCATGACCTGTTCCAAGGCACGAGGCCTCTGTTTTGAAAGCCCACTATCTCTGTTACTTGGAGAGAAAGATTTGAGGCAACTTCTCCCATTCTCTTGACATCTGTCATGTTAAAATTTTATTTGTTCCCTGACAATCCCTTTGTTCCAATCATTGGTTCTTTGTGTGATGAGCAATGAGCACCTAGACCTTGACCAAAACCCCTCACAGTTTCAACAACAGGACACCAAGGATGGGCAGAACATATAAATGTTCATTATGAATTAATTCAAGGTAAAATAGCTGAGAAAGACAGACAGGTATGGGTGACTTTCAGACTCTTTGCTAAGTTTTGATTCAAGTCCTCTTCTTATGAGTCATGAAACTCATTGTAATTCCTTCATCTCTTTCTGAGTCCACAGTACCTCCAGAACCACTCCCAGAATCTATTTGAACTCCCTGCTTCATCGATCCACTTATATAGCCATGAGGGAAAGTATTCTCAAGTATCATACTCCAGGATGTACATCCCTGTGGGAAGAATCTTTTTATCCTGAGAATCCCCTTAAATACATTAAGTACATGTACTTAGAATGATTTAGGGCTCCTACTTACATCGTAACACATTATACCTCTGTATTTATCTGTAGCTAACCTCATGAAGCATGGTGATTCATTCTGAAAGGGGATATTTAATAATGATTTAAGTGGTAATTGACACATTATTATTACATGTTTATACTGAATTATTTGGATCCTTCTCTTTTCAACTTTAAGAGTGCAAAATTTCACAAAGCCTTAAATTATACATACGGACATTCTTACATTTAAATTAAGAAAAAAAGAAAAAGCTTTCAGCTGAATGTAAAATTTTTTTTATATTTTTCTATATAATCTACAAGGAGGCATAATACTAGCAAAGCTTTTATTAAAACTTTCCAAAATCATTTTATTAAAAGATTTGTGATTTGCAAAAATTAAAAAAATATAATTTTAACATGATATTATAACTGCATTTACTTAAAATATAAGACACATTATGAAAGAATTTTTAACACTTTGATTTCGGTAATCAATGTATTTTCTAAGCTATTTTGCCATCTTTGTTTTGGGTAAAACAGAGGATGAACTTTGCTTAAAGGAAGGTTAGGAGGAAGAGAGAGTTTAAAACAATGAGAATCATTTCAAGCCAACGATTGGGTCCCTGACTCAAAATTATACATGTGGACCTACAGCCACTCCTCCTATGTGCATATCACTCAGTTTTCCCAAGAAGGCTTAGGCATTTTTGCACTGCCAAGTTCTAGAGACCCCAGAGGTAATGAGCCTATGCTGGAGGCTCCAGGGTGATGATTTCCTCACAGAACAAAGAGGCAAAGCCATGAATTCTTGCTTCAATAGGAAGAATTTCAATTCCTTCTCTTGCCTGTGTTTATTTTCCATTGATTGGCTGTGGTTAGGAGGGTGGTGGCTCTTCATTGTAATTTGCACTCTCTGCCCCAGGCCAGATTGTTCTTGGCCCCAGCTGGAGGCACACTTATGGTGCCAGAAAGAATTCAGTAGGCTCTGAAGTGTGACCTGCCACTGGATAAGTGTAGCTTAGCCTGCTCTTGTGGAGCGAGGATCAGCATGGAATAAAGCTGTTCTCAGCATGATAGTCCATTTATAGAGAATTATGGGTTATTTGCGTCCAATCTATTTAAGTTTCCAACTCAAAACATTTCTCCTTACATTCTGGTTCTATAATTAAAAAAACAAAATTCAGCTAGATTTTTAAAAATCAACTTACCTGAGTCAATTTATTATTTAAAATCTTCTAATTTACCTCTATTTTTCTTTATCAGTTAATACAGAGAAATAGAAGTTTTACATGTTACCAATAATACATTTGAAACATTTTGATTTTAAGCAAGGATAATCATTTAGAAACCTACAAAGCTATGTAACAATACCTTGAAATGGTTCTATTTTTTTCAAACTGTCTTAGAAACATATAATACGTGCTACTGATGCAAGAGAATAAAACAGAGCTAGACTCTGTCACAGTAACTCTGTACAGGCATTAGTCAGACAGTCTGTAACGCATACGAAAGCCACTAATTGCTACCTCTACTGCAGCAAATATCTCTGCTGTCTATATGCCCTTCACAGAGTACGTGCTGGAGCTATGTAGGTAACTTACCTAACCTTGTGTCACCTTTGAGGACAGGTAGCCCTGTACCAAGGGCACAGGCCAACCTGAATTTTCCCTGAATCATAAGACTTTCACGTGCACCCAAGCCCTAAAATGTATAAAAGAAAGGCCAGAGATTGAGTCCTCGGGGCTTGGTTTTTAGGACACTAGTCCACTGAATCTCCCGGTTGGTGAATAAAGCTGCTTCCTCTTCAAACTGGTGCCTGGGGTCTTTTGTCTGCGTTGGTTCTTGCTACACTACTAGTTCCATCTAAGATAAATTTTCAGTGAATGCTAGTAAAAAATGATTTTGCCTAAATGCTTTTCTTGCTTACTTACAACAGAAGCAAAATCTCATATAAAAAGCATATTGACATTTCAAGCTTTCTTCACTCATATTATTTACACTTTTTGGTTTACTGAGTTTTATTAAAACTAATCTTTTGATCTTTTGTTTAGCATCTTAAAGTTATTGGGGTGAAAAATATGTAATCTTCATATTCCATAATTAACTATTATAAGATGTTGATACCCAGTGGAGCAATGTGTACCTGGGAAGAAGAGATTTATTAAAGTTTAATAAATGATTTATAGCTAAACAGGCTTTTGAAAAATGAAAGTTTTACTGCCACCATGCAGGAGAACATCATCTTTCTGTCTACATTGATGATGACGTGTGTAAGGAAATAGAAAAATTATAAGAAAAAGAGTGAAGGTTTTTTAGAATATTTTCTATGAATTTTGAAATTATTTACAAACATCATTTACATTTTCAGTGGATCATTGTCAGGGCTTTATTTCTCGTCATACCAAGTCAGGTCAGCCAATGAAATCAGAGATAAGCTGTTTATTTCCTGAATTAATAGAGGAAGAAATTATATGAATAATATAAAAGTAAACAGTAATTAAAATCATTTATAGTTTGCCTTGAGTTCTCTGTTTTTATAAAGAGAGCAATATATTGACTATAGAGATGCAATCAGCTATGGGATGGGTGTATGTCAGAATGTCATTTCACCAAATAGATAAACATACTTTATTAGACTAGTAGGGTTGCCAGATTTAGCAACTTAAAATACATACCATCCAGTAATATTTGGATTTCAGAAAGATAACAAGTCACTTTTTGGTATAACATGTTTCTAACATTGCATGTGAAATATTTAAGCAAAAACTTAGTCCTTGATTCCCTGAAATCCATATTTAGCTATGCCTCTTATATTTTGTCTCACAACCATAGGGAAAAGTATCTAATTTGTCTCCATCTACTTTTCCCCCACTGATCTTTCAGAAGATTTTTAGGAAATTCAGAATAAAGAGAAAAGAGTAAAAAGGGGGAACATTCAAGAATTATGTTAAGGTTCCCTATGATAACACACTAGGGCTCAAAGACCCTCTCTGACTTCTTCAGAGCAAAGACCTTGATAGTTGTATTCAAAACCCATAAATAACTTCCCACCTTCAGAAAATAAATCACAGAGGACAGAAAACAGCAGAAAAAACAAAATGAAACAAAAATCTTGCTTTTAAGGTGTCTCCCCTGGTCCCAAAGGGGCAGTAGCCTCAGAGAATTAACTGAAATTCTACCATAAAATCACCATAAAATTCATTTAAACGCTGACAATGACTGAATTAACCAGGAAGATTCTCTTCAAAGAGCCAATACCCATTTCCAATCAGAAGATTAAAAGGAGAGCTTTTGACAGATTTTAGAGGAAGTTATATTATTTGGATTTAAATGATTCCATCCTAATTTTAGTTTCCAGCTGCTGGTTATAGAATCTTTATGACATTAGGCACCTTAGCTCATTATGGTGCTGCACATCCATGATTCCTCCATGTATTATAAATGCTGCATTAATCAGAAGGGCAAAAGAAAGAAAGTGGATGCCAATTACGGGAAGGAACAAAGTAGTTTGGGTCACTGTTAAATTTAACAACTTAATCTTTTGGTGGTTATTTTTAAAGCACTTTGTTAACTCTTTTCACCCTTAAAAATATAATAAATTTTAATACACATATACCTTATAACTTCCATCTCTTTTTTTCCTCTACAAATGTAGACTCCGGAGCTCCCCCCATTCCCACACCCTTGTCCCATTGATGTTAACATTTAGGTAGTTGTATTAGTGGACAGGGGCTCCCAATACAGCAGTTGTCAACTTTATCTTTTCCTTGCCCTTCTTCTATAAAAGTTGTGTAAGAAAAAAGAAACTCCAAACTGTTTCGTTTTCTATGTCTATGAAATATATTTTTGTTTTTGCTATGGATGCAATTGTTTTTCTAACATTATAAGACCTGTCCACACCAATAATTTCTGGTCTTGGAAGTTATAACTTATGACTTAGTATGTTCTTTGAATAAGTGTCAGGTAGTCACCACAGACCAAATGTGAGCAGGTCTAAACCTCGTGATGATATTTGTCATTGTTATCTCCTGTATTAAAAACATGTTTTATTTTTATGTTATTATTATTACTAAGGATCAATATACTATATAATAATATATAATGTTAACATTTTTATTGCTATATTTTTGGTCATGGAACTATTTGTTAAAATAAAATGTTTCAATTAAACATAAACAAATGATAAGTGTAAGAGTGGGTCTACTCTAATTTAAGTGCCACTCCTATCCTTTGATCTTCCCTCAGCGAGGACTACTGGGAAGGGTTTGGTAACTGGCCAGAACACCCCAAACTGTTTTTGCAGAGTTTTGAAGAACAACAATATCTAGAAATAGGATAGAAAACAAAAACATTTATACACCATAGTTATAGAAAAAAAAAAGAAACAGAGATTTGTTAATAAACTTGCTCTATTTTGTATCTTTTCACATATTTAACATTCAAGTTGATGTGAGATGGCTGTAGACCCAGTGGAATGCTCTTATATTCCCCCACCTCACTTCTAGACATGCCTCCTTTAAGGCAATGGCATAATTTTCTTACAATCATTTGTGTTTCTTTTTTTCTTTTCTTTTCTTTTCTTTTCTTTTCTTTTCTTTTCTTTTCTTTTCTTTCTTTCTTTTTTCTTTCTTTTTTTTTTTTGAGACAAAGTCTCACTATGTCACCCTCGGTAGAATGCTGTAGCCTCACAGCTCACAGCAACCTCAAACTCTTGGGCTTAAGCAATTCTTTTGCCTCAGCCTCCCAAGTAGCTGGGACTACAGGTGCCTGCCACAATGCCCAGCTACTTTTTGTTGCAGTTGTCATTGTTGTTTAGCTGGCTTGGGCCGGGTTCAAACATGCCACCCTTGGTGTATGTGGCGGGTGCTGTAACCCCTATGCTACAGGCACTGAGCCAATCATTTGTGTTTCTACATCCCACTACACTGCATTAGAGAATGAAGCACCTTTCTCAACTTTGCATGGGCAGGGCCTGCAGGAACATTTGAGGCAAGGTAGGACCTTGATTAGTGTTTCTAAATTAAGATGTGATAAGATAAAGTGTCCTGATATCACAAATTTTTGCTGTGGAGGATCTTATCTGGCCCAAATGTTCTAATGCATCTTCAGTTGCAGGTTGGTATAGAAGATTCTACAGCTGTCAAGTAGGATAGCCAACATCTCAAGGAGATACTTTTACCTTTTCTTAAGATGACACACATCACTGCCAGACAATTTGCTAATGCAGCAGGCTTCTCTAGAGAATTTTTATCCAACTTAAACTGCACATTGAGAGTCAGAGGCCAAGGCGTGGCTGCTGTTCAGTCCCTAAACATAACAGATGTTTTATCTAAATAGAAGGTTAAAGCGTTTTCTTTGAAAATGAAGTTCTGAATTGCTCCTTAAACAGATTTGTGTTCATTGTTGCCCCAAATTTCTCAATTTATTTTCTAATGTCTTCCCCATACCTCCCCACACAAACCTACAATATGAAATAAGTCTGCTTCTTTTCTAGGATTTTTTAAAAACTTAATTACCTTCATGAATCATTTAAAATAAAACCTACTCATCATTCTCCACCACTACTTTGCCAGCAAGTGTTACATTTTTCCCCTGGAAATATATGGCTAACAATATAAACTTTGAGTTTGATTAAATCTTACATTTGTTTATGAGTTGAGTTCTAGATTGCTTTTATTTCAGACTATTTGATTTAATTTTTTGTTGTATCAGGTTCATTGAGGGTACAAAGAATTAGGTTACATTGTTTACGTTTGTTAGGTAAAGTCCCTCTTATAATTGTGCTCTGCCCCCTAGAGGTATGGCATATACTGTAACCCCAATCTCCTTCCTTTCTCCCCTCTCCTTTGCTCCCCCAGCCCCTAACTTGAATTTATTTGAGTTTTTCTCTTATGTAGATATGCATTAAATTGTTTACTGGTTTCATATTAGAATTGAGTGCATGGATTCTTGCTTCTGCTTTCTTGTGGTACTTTATTAAGAAGAATGTGTTCTACTTCTGTCCAGGTTAATACAAAAAAATGCAAAGTCTTCATCTTTTTTATGGCTGAGTAGTATTCCATGGCATACACGTACCATAGTTTGTTAATCTATTCCTCAGTTGGTGGGCATTTAGGTTGTTTCCACATCTTGGCAATTGTAAATTGAGCTGTGATGAACAGTCTAGTGCAAATGTCCTTATGATAAATTGACTTTTTTTCTTCTGGGTAGATGTCCAGTAATGAGATTGCAAGTTCAAAAGGGAAGTTTATTTAAGTTCTTTGAGGATTCTCCATACTTCCTTCCAAAAAGGTTGTACTAGTTTGCAGTTCCACTTGCAGTATAAAAGTGTTCCCTTCTCTCCACATCCACACCAGCATCTGCAGCTTTGGGACTTTGTGATGTGGGCTATTCTCTCAGGGGTTAGGTGATACCTCAGCATGGTTTTGATTTGCGTTTCTCTGACAATCAGGGATGATGAGCACTTTTTCAAAGGTTCATTAGCCATCCGACTGTCTTCGTTAGAGAAGGTTCTGTTCATATTTCTTGCCTAGTGGTAGATGGGACTGTTAGCTCTTTTTTTGTTGATTAATATGAGCTCTCTGTAGATTCTAGTTATCAACACCTTGTCAGATTAAAATCTTGCAAATATCTTTTCCCATTCTGAAGGTTATCTGATTTAATTTTTGATAACAGGTGAGGATTTCTTGGTAGGTAACCACAACTTAGGAGTTTATTCTACTGATACCTTTTTCACCTAGTTAACACACACGTATACTTTAAATGCAGTTCTTTCCCCAAATTGTCCTCATTTATTCTCTATACCCCCATCTCAGAACCTGAATCTTATTTGACCCTCAGGTTTATTTTCACATAACCAGTGCTCTCTTACTAAACCATAAGGCCCTAAAAGACAGGGACAACCTGACATCTTATCCTCAGTACTTAGCATAGAGCCAGTCACATAGCATGTACATAAAAAAAAAAAAAAGAAAGAAAAGGAAAAGAAAAAGGGATATATATTGAATATATATTTACCTTCTATATATATATTTTTAAATTTCAGATTAATATGAAAGTACAAATGATTAGGTTACATTGTTTGCATTTGTAAGGTAAAGTTTAAGTTGTAGTTGAGCCCTTCATGGGGGGGAGGGGGGTTGTAGTATACCCTTGTACTGTACACATTGGGTGCTGTCATTATTTAAAGATAAAGGATGATCTTTTCCCTGATGGAGTTCATGTAACAGGAAGGCAAAATATAAATATATCAATATGATTTTAAAGATATAAAACAAGATGCAAAGTCTCCATCTTTTTTTAATGACTAATAGTATTCCATGGTATACATATACTAGAATTTGTTTAACCATTCATGGGTTGATGGGCATTTGGGTTGCTTCTGCAACTTGGCAATTAAGAATTGAACTGCAATAACGATTCTGGTGCAAATGCCTTTGTGGTAAAATGATTTTTGTTCTCCTAGATATCTAGTAATGAAATTGCAGGATCAAATGCAAGGTCCACTTTTAGTTCTCTGAGAATTCTCCATACTGCTTTCTATAAAGGATTAGTTTGCAATCCCACCAGCAGTGCAGAAGTGTTCCCTTCTCTCCGCACCCATGCTAGCATCTGAAGTTTTGGGACTTTGTGATGTGAATAATCTTACTTGTAGTTAGGTGATATCTCAGAGTGGTTTTGATTTGCATTTCTTTGATAATTAAATATGGTGAGCATTTTCTTATGTGTTTATTGGCCATTTGTCTGTCATCTTCAGAGAAGTTTCTGCTCAAGTCCCTTTTGAGCAATGATGTATCATAGTTTAATTGACATTTTCTTTTTAGGAGTATGTAAAATGTTGCTGCTTCCTATAATCAACACTGTTTTAAGTTCGAAAAGTGTAGTAAGTTCAGTTTTGTAATTATTAGTTCAAGCAAATTAGTTAAAAAGAACTAAAACTTATTAAAGTAATGAATCTAAAATATTTAAAAGTACTTAATTTAAAAGTTCTTAATTTTAAATTAAAACTTCTTAATGTAAGAACTTCTACTTTTAATTTAAAAGTTCATAATTTTACATTAAAACTTCTTAGTTTAAGAACTTTTACTTTTACATTAAAAGTAAAAGTTCTTAATTTAACAAGTTTCCAAATGGTATCAAAAATTATTTTAAGTGTCCTTTAACGTTACTGCTAAAATCAACTGGACCTACAAATAGAATTGGATTTACAAACCAAACTTAGAAATTTAATGAGAAACTGAGAATTTGAATTGGCAATTGGAATAAATCAAACATTAATTTTGAAAATAAAAGGGAGTATCTGAATAGTCTTTTCTATTTATAAAAGACATCCTTAAGTTCAACATAAAAGATGAAATACAGTTCAGAAGGTGAGAGCAGTAAGATAAAGACAAGGAAATGTTAAATAGCCTGATATGTTTAATAAAATGAGATATAGGGCATATGTTAGAGAGAGAGAGTAAATAAAATTAGACAGGGATGTAAAAGGCAAACCAAGAAAGACATTTTTTGATAAGCTAAGTACTTTTGAAATTTTTCAGTGGGGGATCTAATTCAGTGTTGATAGAAGTAATGAAAATGAGAATCCTCGTCTTGTTTTAGGTCTTGGGGGAAACATTCTGTCTTTCACTGCTAAGAATAATGGTAGTTAAAGTTTTTTGTCAATACTCTTTATCTAGTTGAGAAATTTTTCTCCTATTCTTATTTTACTGAGATTTTGCCATCAGTGAATATGGAGAGCTGATGAATATTTTAGAATCTATTAAGTTTACCAATGCTTGTTTTCTCTGGACAGGGTGAAATACATTGACTGATTGACAAATGTTGAGCCAATCTGGCATTCTGGATGAAAATCCACTTTGTCCTAGTATATTTTGTATATTACTGAATTCAATTTGCTAATATTTTGCTAAGAATCTATCTGTCTACGTTCATGAGAGTTTTTTTAGTTTTCTTATAATGTCTTGGTGTGACTTATATTAGGATAATGCAAGCTTCATTAAATAATTCACAAAGTATTCACATATATTCTATTTTCCAGAAGGGTGTGCATAAATGCTGGGTAGAATTCATCATGAAAATCCTCTAGACTTGGAATTTTCTCCTGGGAAAGTTTTTTTTTAACTATAAGTTTAATTTATTTAATATACAAAATACTATTCTTCTTCCTTATTTTTTTTTCTTCAAGTGAGCCTGGGTAATTTGTATCTTTTAAATAATTTATTCATTTTATTAGCACTTCCAATTTTATTGGCATAAAGTTGACGATGATCATTTTTTATTAGCTTTTTAATGATTTTAGAATCTATAGTGATGCCCTCTTTTTTCATTCTGATATTGATTTTTTTTCTATGCAA
Source organism: Loris lydekkerianus (assembly GCA_963574355.1). Classification (NCBI taxonomy): domain Eukaryota; kingdom Metazoa; phylum Chordata; class Mammalia; order Primates; family Lorisidae; genus Loris; species Loris lydekkerianus. Next base: position 18,142 of record CAUYPK010132496.1, read on the forward strand.
ATATCATATACCCTAAAATACCAGTGAATATAAATTATTTTTGGAATACTGACTGTAGGAGAGGTACTACATTAATGCATTTTATATTTCCTCCAATATTAATAATTATTACTTTATTAATAATCAACATACTAAAATAATATAGCTATCCATATAAGATAATAATGTAGGTAATAAAAATATTAGCTATAAAAGTAATAGCTAATAATTTTGAGTCAAGTATTGTGTTAATTTTCTGATGTATATTGTAATATTCCCAAATATTAATAATTATTACTTTACTGATGATCATCGTATTAAAATAATATAGCTATCCATATGAGATAATAATGTAATAAAAATATTAGCTATAAAAGTAATAGCTAATAATTTTGAGTCAGGTATTGTGTTAATTTTCTGATGTATATTTTGCAATTCCTTATAATAACAGTAATGATGTTGAAGATAGTTAATATTCCGTAATTGCTTATTACATGCCCATATTGTGCTAAGCCCTCTGGATACTTTATTTAATCCTCATAACTTCTATCAAATATGTACTTTTATTATTGGTATTTTGTAAGTGAAGAAACTCATCTATAGAAACATGATTCACCCTCAGATATAAAGCAAATAAGAGGAATGACAGGTGTTTTAATCAAAGCAGCCTCACTGTGCCACTATGAACATAACAGGCCTAGGTCTGTAATAATGTAGATGAACTTTTGGGGACAGTTATTTTCCAGTGAGATTATATCATTTGTATCAATCCTAAATGAATGGTGGAAGGAGAATGGTCATCCTCTAGCCAACCTTTCCAACAATATCTTTGTCACTAATAAATGGCATTGCATGGGCCAATTACATAACTTTATTGAGGCTTGATTTTCTTATTTGTGACCTAAATTTTGAAATACTAGCAGTAAGGGATGCATAGGAGTTAAATTAATGTATTTTATATTTTTCAAATTTTTGGACCTAAAAGAGCTTTCTGGCTCAGAACCTATTTACTGGGGTAGAAGTCAGTATCCATGAGAAAGAATTCTGCAAAACAATAGCACGTGTACATGGTAATGATTTCTCGTGGTAATTGTTCTTCCCCAAGAACAACTATGATCACCTTTAGTGGTACAAGGGAGAATAGGTGACATCCAGTCACTCTGGGAGTATGGACATGGATCCTAGTTGACATTGATGCTCTGGGATATAAAGCATCATCATGGCATCCCCGGTAGAGTGGAGATGTAGGTGACACAAGAGAAATTGTCATACATTCTGTAGGTGACATATTCCTGCCCCAGGCCTGGCTCATAGTATGTTTACTGAGATAGTAGAGATTAGCCTGATAAGCAATGAGGGAAAGAGCAGAGGGAAACATTTCTAATGGACTTGAGGAGGAAGATCATGGTTGGCTGCAAGAGAAACATGCAGTTCTTTTTTTTTTTTTTTTCTTATTTGTTTTATTTTATTTTATTTTTTTTTCCATTTCTTTATTTTTTATTGTTGGGGATTCATTGAGGGTACAGTAAACCAGGTTACACTGATTGCATTTTTTAGGTAAAGTCCCTCTTACAGTCGTGCCTTGCGCCCAAAAGATGTGGCACACACCAAAACCCCACTCCCCACCCTCCTTCCTTCTCTTTGCTCTTCCTTTCTGATTTCATTTATTTTTTTCTTTTCTTTCTTTTTTTTTTTTTTTAAGCAGGAACTCAACTTTATTGCATCAAGCAGCAGCTTATATAGAGCATGGGGAAGGGGCAGGGAAAGAAGGCGGGGGATGAGGTGCGTGACAGGGTTGGGCCAATGGATGGCATGGTACCACATTGGCTGTATCTAGGTAGAGGCAGTTTCAGGCCGGGCCTTGCTGAGTCGAAGCTTTTTAGTTTGATCAGGTCCCAATAGTGTATTTTTGATACTGCTTCAATTGCCTGGGAGTCCTCCTCATAAAATGTTCACCCAGGCCGATTCCTTCAAGAGTTTTCCCTGCACTTTCTTCAAGTATTTTTATAGTTTCATGCCTTAGGTTTAAATCTTTTATCCAGTGAGAGTCTATCTTAGTTAATGGTGAAAGGTGTGGGTCTAGTTTCAATCTTC
>CAUYPK010132499.1:0-32491 GCA_963574355.1 Loris lydekkerianus
TATGTTTGAGTTCTCTGTGGATTCTGGTTATTAAACCTTTGTCGGAGACATAACCTGCAAATATCTTCTCCCATTCTGAGGGCTGTCTGCTTACTTTACTTACTGTGTTCTTGGCTGTGCAGAAGCTTTTTAGTTTGATCAGGTCCCAGTAGTGTATTTTTGATGCTGCTTCAATTGTCTGGGGGGTCTTGCTAGAAATTTTTCATTAAAAAATAGAGAAATTGAAATTCAAGGTTATAGTAGGACCTCAAATCATATATAATTACTTAATAGACCTGTATTAAATTTGAAAATATTTATTTACTTTTATTTAACTGTATGAAATCATCTCATAACATTAAAATTTTTGCTTGTTGGAAATTTGCGCTTATTATTGTTTTCATTCTTATAGTTGGCAATCTTTCCCCTAACTATGTCTAAATTCTTTCATTCATTCTTGCTTCTTGAGTACAATTATCACAACTAGGTAAAAAAGCAGAAAGGAAATGGCATTTAAATTGTCTAATTTTTGTTCAGAAACATCACAAAACCATTCTTTGAGTTATTATCATAATCTGTATGACATGGAATTTATCAACTAAAAATTATACAATGGTATGTATTTATTTTTTGCTTATAATAGCATCCCTATTTCCAACTATTGTTTGATAACATTTATGCTCATATTTCTATTGAAAACAACATAAATCATTACATAAAATTTTAATTAAGAAATGCTACCTATGTTAGATCCTGAAGAAGTCCAGAAAATGTTCCATGGAATTTGATAAAATGAAAATCAAGGTTATATCATTAATAAAGTAAAAAAAATAGAAGCTATTACATAGATAAATATAAATTATAACTTTCCCTCAATGTATTGGAAATTAAATTTATTCTGTGTATAATTTGCTTGACTTCTCTGGTCTGTTGACTTGCTCATGGACTGTAGAACACTGCACACTTTGTTAACTGAACAGTATGTCTTTTTCTTTAATTTGGTACTCTAATAACTTGAAACAAAGTTATTTAATTTTTTTGTTCAAACTTGGCAAAAATGGAAATAGATTTTAAAGTTTATTTTTAATATGATCACATTAACAAGTCTACTGAAAATTCAAACCAAAAATAACAATGAGATAGCATTGTATTGATTAGAATGAGTTATTATATTTCTGATGTTTCTAATAACTTTATATTAATGACCATTTCTAGCAATTTGTAGTTTACAAAATGATTTCAAAAGCATTATTTCATTTGATATTCATGATTACCCTTTAAATAGGTATTATAGTTACTACATCCATTTTAAATACTTGGGGAAATTGAGACTCGGATTTATTAAATGACTTGTTTAAGGTTCACATGTCTGTTAAGTAGTAGAATAGGGACCCAAATTTCATTCTTTTGGATCAATATCCTAGAATTTTGCCATAGTACCATGAGGCTGTAGAGATAAATGAAATTAATAAAAATACTTAGTGCCAGGAAACAAGCCCATGATTTCTAAACTCTGAATAAATTTTGGTGATAAGTGATATGTTTGCCAAGTTCATGTTAAAATCCGTTATATATAGTCTTCATTTTAATAATACTTTTCTTCCAATGTACAGGACTGTGTTGTATGAATGTTGCCCTGGTTATATGAGAATGGAAGGAATGAAAGGCTGCCCAGCAGGTAAAATCTTAGTTTCCTGAATTAAATGAAGAACTTGTTTTCAGCTTCTTCATTTGCAAGAGAAAAGTCGAGGTTGCTATAGAGAAGCTCTATGTGTGTTATTTAGCATCTTGATAATTCCAAGATACATCCCTAATATCTTTGTGTTAATCATGAATTGATCATTGTGGTAAAATATTAGAAAACACTTCTAATGCACTGGATCATGAGCAATATAACAGAAGCTTAGTTATAAATTTAAATTAATTCAGCTTTCCTATGAGAACAAAAGTCCTCTCTCAAAATCCCATTCTTTGAACTCATCTAAGAATGAGAAACTTACTACCTGGCAAGGGATCATTTCCTCCAGTTAAACAGCTCAGATTTTATAATGTTCCTTTTGTTGAAATTTGGTTTGCTATAAATCTGCCAACTTTCTCTGCCAAGAGAAAAAAAAAAATAGTTCATCTAGTTCCTCTTTGAGATGACAGCCATTCACATATTAAATGCCAATCAGTACGCCCAACTTCCAGCTACCCCCTCATCCCCAAAAGGATCCTTCTCTTCTCAGGGCTGATCATCTCCAGTTCTTTTATGTGACATATGGGCCCCTCCCACTTCATAGACGCTGGAGCCAACCCATAGAAAGTCCCCACTGCAGTAGCATTTTTCTGATTATAATCCCAGACTGATATCTATAATGCATATGGGTCTGAGCAGCTGAGAGAATATCAAGACAAGTACTTCATTTGGGGGAGACCTTGTCATTGGTAACCTTGTCATATCATTAGCTCATACTGAATCGGCAATCAATTAAAGTTCATTATAGATTACTTTACTGAACACAATTAAGTCAGGTCTCCCTATGATTTGTTTCTTCAACTTAGACATAGGAATTATATGGACCATTAGTAAATTTATCCTTGTTTATTTCAACTCAATTCCTCCATCTTTGGGGGCCTTTTAAAATCTTTATAATTTAATTTATATATTCTATTATATTATGTCACTTATCTTGGGATATTCACAAATGCAGTAGCCATTTCTCCTATGCTATTATCCAAATTACACTAATTTTAAAATTATATACAGTCAGAAAAAATAAATTGGCTGCACATTGTTGGATAAATCCTATCTGTTGACATTCATATGTGAATCTTCTGTTCCTCAGGAGAAATATCATGGAAGTATTAGATACTTTGATCTACTTTACTCTTGAAATTTTAATGAGAACAATCAGGTCTAAAAATTTATTTAGGAACACAAATGTACAGAAATTATATCTTCAAAAATATATGTAATATTTAATGTAACTGAATTAGTATTGACATACCAGAATTGAGACCTAAAGAGACAAAATGTTAAACCAGGATGATAATTTAATGTTTATTTTTTATCAACAAAAAGAATATATGAAGTAGTAGTTTTCAATAGCATTTTATTATTTTACATTCAAAAAGAAACTTACACATACAGTTGATGATTCATAGAATGTTATCACAAAAATTGTTAGCTAAATGTTTCAGAGGGATTAAATGTAAAGTTTAAATGATTATGAAATAATATCACCAAAATATTATCCTCAGTATTTGTTCATTTCTTGATTATTTCAGTTTTGCCTATTGACCATGTTTATGGTACTTTGGGCATCGTGGGAGCCACCACAACACAGAGCTATTCTGATGTCTCAAAACTGAGGGAAGAGATCGAAGGAAAGGGATCATTCACTTATTTCGCACCGAGTAATGACGCATGGGACAATTTGGATTCTGTAATTCATTTTTTTGATCAATATATTTATTATTGATAGTATTTCATTTTAATTGATTTATTATTTTGGATATTAATAGAAATTTTATGTCTTTCTGTTGTACATATATGAAAAGGATGAGTTACTGATGGAGGTAAAACGTTTTAATACATTGATAAATAAGATAACTCCCAGCAGACTTATAGACCAATTTTAAAAAAGAACAAACCAAGAATGGACTAAAAAGAGCATTTATTATTATTCTGTTTTCTTTCCTTTTTATTTATGAGGAAATATATCTAATTTCAGATGACATATCGAATACAAAGTTAAGAGAGTTAAGAAGCCTAGTAGAATTTAAACTCTATCATAAGCTGTATTGTGCACAGCTATATTTTATTGTGTACATTTAATTATATGTAAACATATGTGTCTATCCAGAAATTGTCAGATTTGTAAATATGTGTGGATAGTTAAATGAAATGTTGTAAACAATACATTCAATTTTCAGACTTTTGTGCAGTCTACTTTATAACACTCTAATGGCCACTCTAATGACTAATGGCCAAATCTGTAAAACTGGTATAGAAATATGTCCTATACCTTCTCCTTAGTATGAAGTTGATTGACGATTATTACTAGAGTCAAACACACTTAAAATATAGGCATAGTCCTACAGACATTCTCTTGTTACACTAGCTGTGCAGTTAGTTGCTTGCATTACAGAGATTTCTCTTCTGATGGGGCTGTTTTTCACATCTCTAATCACCTTCCTGATTCCTTTGGTGACTACTACTTTCTTCCTTGCCTTAAGATGAAACTTATAAAAATCTGTTCTAGGAACTCAACTCTGATACTTAAATCCACTTCCACTTCCGATGCTTTCCCCTATCAGTTTAGAGTGAATAGCTAGGAAATCTGTGCTTCTTGTGCTTGCTTCTCCTTGGAATTCTCCTTGGAATGCCTGTCTTCATCCTTCTTGGGTAGACCATCTGCACCTTTTGTTTATTTTTAAAATTTTAGAATATTACAGGGGTACATACATTTTGATTACATAATTTAGTTTATACATTTTTAGTTAATGTTATAAGTGTGCCTCTTACCCAGAAAATGTGCACTGCACTCATTAGGGGTGAATTTGCCCAACCTCCTCCCCACCCCACCCCCACACCTGCCACCTACTTGATTTCTACTGAGTTTTACTTCTCTATGTGCACAGAAGTGTTGATTGACTAGTTATCTAAACTGTATGTCATTTTCTTTCTGTCCAAAAATAATTGCTTTTCTGTGACCTTTTCCACAATTGGCAGTACCACTCTCAAAGTTCAGACTTGAAAGTTGTGAGCTCTCCTTACTTCCCCTCTTGAATTCTTACAAATTGCTATTAGTCATCCACATATCATGTTTCATCTAAAGTAGTCCTTCTAAGTAATACTTTCCTTTCTTACTTCCCCTCTTCAATTCTTACAAATTGCTATTAGTCATCCACGTATCATGTTTCATCTAAAGTAGTCCTTCTAACTAATACTTTTGAATGGTGCATCACCATTCAATTCACTTTCCTGAAGCCTGGTCCTGATGATTAAATTCCAACACCACATCTTCAGTGATTCCTCATTGCCAGATTCATTTTACTTTTTAAAGTTCTCTACACTATTGTCCAACACACCTTTTTAAACTTCTTAATATTATGTGAGACACATAGTATATATTAACCACATCGAACAACTTTTACTCTCTCAATATTCACCCTGTGTCAGAAACTTAACTTAGTATGACCACCTCACCATCCCTACTGATTTAAATCTTACTTAGTCTTCAAGATCTATTTTCAAACTACTTTCCAAATAGCTAGGGATCTCCTCATTTGATCCCTGAAAGCATTTTTTTTTTCCTCTGTCCTGTGTCTTATTATGTGTCCTTTTACCTGCTGCTATATGATAAGTATCTCAATGGTGAGACTATGCTTTACCTATTATTGTATTTCCTGTAGCATGGAGTATAGCATTATATAATATATGTATTGGACAGATAAAAGGGTACAGGATTGTCGAATTCTTGAATTTTTTATGGGATAAATGTAAAACCCTTGCTAAAACTCAAGTGTTGTATACAAATACAATGTAATTTTTGTTTTGTTTGCCACTTAAAATATCTTAAATATCTGATGATTTCATACCCCCCTAAGTGTTATCGTATCATCTAATCGCTTATCACTTATATCAGGATTGTCCCTTCTTCAACATATTAATTTTAAAAAATTGTTCTGTCCAAGCATTTTATCAAAGTCATTTTATCAAAGTCAAATTACCCTTCACTGAGTAATTTAAATTAGAAAATTGCTTAACCAATTGTAATAATATGATGTTAAGTTATTTATTTCAATTTTGTATGATCATCTGATTATGCAATAAGAAAATAAAGAGTAAGAATAGTGTGATCATAAGATTTTTAATAATGACTCACAATAACTTAAACTTCTATCATTTCAACTTTTTTCTAGGATATCCGTAGAGGTTTGGAGAGCAATGTAAATGTTGAATTATTGAATGCTTTACACAGCCACATGGTTAATAAGAGAATGTTGACCAAGGACTTAAAAAATGGCATGATTATTCCTTCTATGTATAACAATTTGGGACTTTTCATTAACCATTACCCTAATGGGGTAAGTTTCACTAATTGAAAGTAAATTTCAGAGAATTCTTTCCTTTAATTTTGCTGGTACCTTTTATATAATGTTCACAATAATAATAAAATGTTAGTGAAAAGTGTTATATTATGTTTTCCCCCAAATCTAGGTCATATAAATTTTCAATGCAGTTACTAATTTTCACTGAAAAATGATTATGAAGGACAAATTACATTAATAGTTCATTTAAAGTTGACTTAGGTATTCTTAAAAAGGAAAGTTTAATAGTTGGTGTGTTTAGAACAATTTTTTATAGATAGGCAAAAAAGTAATCAGAGAATGAGAGTTCTTTCATTCACCTTCTGTATATTGTAGTAATGGAGTTTCTTGTATGTTTGTATTAAATATTTGTGGAAAACTGCCAGTAGGGTGATAGGACTCTTTCAATATTCAAATTCTCTAAGGACAAAATAGGTCATTGATGAAGGAACATTTAGGAAGTTGTTGTAATAGAACGGACTGTATTTATGCAATAAATGGGTTTATCTCTCTCAAACTTACTTTAGAATTAATTAAACTTCTGTGTATAATTTATTGGTCTATATCAAAAATAGTTTGACTATCTGTATAAAAGAAAAAGAAGAATAAAATTAATAATTTGAATGAAAAGAACAATTTCACCTTATGTTTCCAGAAATGTTAAGTGCGACTTGACTTGGGTTTTGAACTGGTTCTATTTTCTTTTTGTTTTTTTTTAAGATGTATGTAACTCAGCATCCACAGAATTTCATTTAGAATGTAGGTTCCTTTATGTTACACTTACCAATAAGAATGTGAGACTGGGGATGGGCATTCAGTGTCAGTGGTTAATGGATGCTCTGATTTCAGCACTTTGATTTTTTCAAATAATTGTAGGTCGTCACTGTTAATTGTGCTCGAATCATTCATGGGAACCAGATTGCAACAAATGGCGTTGTGCATGTCATTGACCGTGTCCTTACACAAATTGGCACCTCAATTCAAGACTTCATTGAAGCAGAAGATGATCTTTCGTCTTTCAGAGTAAGTCGAAGAGCAGCAGATTGGTTTGCATCATTGAAATCCTTCCTCTTCTGTCAGTAAAAATGCTATTAATCATATATGACAGGAATGTAATAAACTTATTGCTTAAAATTAAGCTGTTTTCATTTATATAAGAGAATTTATCTGCTCATATGAAATAGTAATTTTTGTGGACATGGTAGGTAAAAAATGATCAGTCATGTGAGAATGTGTTCACAACAGTTATATGTAGATATGCACTATTGAATATTGCAACAGTCACACAAACATGGGCAGAATTCCTGTTCTTGAAAACATAATTTGAGGAAAGTTAGAAAAGAAATTGTTGATTATGCACAAAAGTAATGTTTTAAAGATCTAATAAGAACAAACATCTATGGTGAAGGAATCAACTCCCTCACGTCAGCCTAGGCTTAGAACGTTGTAATTTTCTTTTGGATTTGCCATGCACAAGCCTCTGTAAAGCACATTTGTGTTTCAGGCAGCTGCCATCACATCAGACATATTGGAAACCCTTGGACGAGATGGTCACTTCACACTCTTTGCTCCTACCAATGAGGCTTTTGAGAAACTCCCACGAGGTGTTCTAGAAAGGATCATGGGAGACAAAGTGGCTTCTGAAGGTAGTATAGTTTTTCTCTCGAAGAAGTTTCCCAGCATTCTGAGAAGAAAAGGAAATGAAAAAGAGACTAGTTCTTGACAATAACATAAGCTTTAATACGCAAAAGTGATTTAAAAAACCCATATTCTGGGGTGCTTTTTGAAAGTCTTTTTTAAGAATCCTTGAAAAGGTGGAGTATAATTCTTAAATAATAAGAACATCCTCATTCTTACTAAGAATAATAATTCATGTAATAAGTAGAAGATAATTAGAAGGAATAGAAAGTGTTGAAAAGAAATATTAGATTACCAAATTTTAATATTGTATACGAATTATACAATGCTTTTGATTCTATATTTATGCCAAAAGATATAATCGAGTTGAGACAATTGTATGGTTCTCTTGGGCCACTAGTTACTGATTCACAGACAATGTGCTGCTTTCCTAGCTCCTTTTCTATTGTCAGATAGAAATGCTGGCACGTTCCATGTACTCAGCCTAAACCTAGATACTCTTAACCAATTTCAGAAGAGATATTTTTAGGATATATGATAGATATAATTTGGTTGAAGCATGGTTTCTTCCAGATGTCTTTTGAGAAAGCATCTTTATTTTGACTACTTTCTAAATGTTTAGAAATTTCTGAAGAAATTTCTCTTTAGAAAATTATTTGTCCAACCTACACCCTCTTTCAACCTCATTACAAGGTATGTACAGATATCCTGCTATGAGCAGGTAACACAAGATACTGCTTGGGTGTTTTGGAACAAGTGTCACTAAAAATAACTTTATAGGCCTTCTGAAAAGGCCAATTTTTCTTGCTTTCCCATCAGGAATTACATTCTTATGATAGCTGGAACTTAATCTTTGACATTTTCTAATACTGCACAAATTATTTCCTGAAATGGATCTTCTCTTATTTACTACCAGGATGAGCTGTTTCTATGGTGTAGTTAATGGGGGGAAAAGAAAAGCTTTTCTAGACATGAGCAGTTAGGATTGTAAAACCTTCAGTCAGTCCTTATGTTATATCTGCATTATATTTCTTAGGAATACGTTCACAGTAAAACACATCTTTTAAGGGTCGAGTGTTACTTTCTATTATCTGAAAGCTTTCTTTCTTCATTTTGTCCTCCAGCTCTCATGAAATATCACATCTTAAATACTCTCCAGTGTTCTGAGGCCATCATGGGGGGAGCAGTCTTTGAGACCCTCGAAGGAAACACAGTTGAGATAGGATGTGATGGTGACAGCATAACAGTAAATGGAATCAAAATGGTGAACAAAAAAGATATTGTGACAAATAATGGTGTGATCCATTTGATTGATCAGGTCTTAATTCCTGATTCTGGTAAGCAGCAGTTTGTATTTGTTATGTACTATTATTTACCAACTACAGTGTCCCATGAAAAATGCACATGCAATATAAAGAAAAGTACGCGAATCACAAACTCCACTAACACTGAGCTAACTGGATGCTGAACAGGCAGCCTGCATCGCCATGGGCACTCCATGGGTAGAACTTTGACTTTTCAGGGTTTCTAACATCTAATGTTTATGAAGGTTCTCATGGTGCCAGTTTTTCTTGAAAGCAGGTGAAAGACATAACTAAATGTCTTTGTATGAATGAAAGAGCACAGGGTAGAGAGATAATGAGAGGTGAGCAATAGACAATTAAAGAAAACTGTTAAGTAGGAAGACAGAAAAATATTTTCTTTCTCTGAAAGTTTTTGTGCTTATTAACCTCCCCCCACAAATGAAAGCTGGAATTCTCTTACTAAGGAAGGGCAACTTACAATATTAGAAAATAGCCAAGAATTGACGTACTAATTTTGTTATGAAGTTAAGAGCAGTGGTGGCATCGTTTGAATGGTGATGGTTTATTTTGCAGCCAAACAAGTCATTGAGCTGGCTGGAAATCAGCAAACCACTTTCACAGACCTTGTGGCCCAATTAGGCTTGGCATCTGCTCTGAGGCCAGATGGAGAATACACTCTTCTGGCACCTATGAATAATGCATTTTCTGGTACGTACTGGATGGTGCTGTTCTGTTCTCTCCTCACAAACATGTTTTTTTCTTTACCACGGTTGTTTGCAGTGAGAAATAATAACTGTTTTGCAAGGTGTTGATTAGTTTCTGCTGTGGCTATACATATAATGTGTTAGCACTATGTTGTCTCTGCTAAAATAGTCTTCATTTCAGAACATTTCATTGTTGTGGATAATAAGTTGGGAGGATAATTTCGTAATAAGGAATAATTCAGTTAATCTCTGAAACTAATGCTATTTCTAGCACACCTAACTTTGCATTATTAGATCATAAGAAAAACAAATATGTTTGTTTGACACCAACATAATAATATTTAGAAATAAATAGGTATATTTTGAACCTCAAAATTTAAACACTAAAAATGTCAAGCTATAGATAAATAAGAGGCTACTATACAATGCCATACCCTGATGTAAAATATTATCCAAGAATTTCTTTCACCCGCTAGGTTCTATTCACATACAGTGTTTAGATTAAAGTAGTCGATCACCATTTTCTGAAAAATGATCTCAAAAAGACATACTTAAATCATTAGACAAAGTTTAATTTAGCCGTCTAAAAACAAGTAGCATACTGCTTTAAGATTTTCTCAATACTAAATTGTGACATAGAAAATTATTCATCAGAAAATATTCAAATTCCTAGAAATGCTGGTTTTCTTCTTTGTAATAATCATGCTAATATGTTTTGACATTAGCCCAACTTTAAGAGGTTGTGTGTTTGATTATCTTTCCAGGACTAAAGATGAATTTACAAATGATTCATCAGTAGTCTTTCATGTGACTAATGGACATCTAACTGTCACCTAAAACCTTGGTCATCATTAGAATTTAGCTTTTGCCATTGACCACCATAAAACTTTGTCTCTCTACAGAGACGAAACCCAGTACTTGAACTGCTTGAAACTATGCTGTAGTCATTTGATGCAAAAGGTCACAGAGTTTCTACTCGGTGAATTGAATTGCTGGTTTAGAGCACTTAGGTCAATTCATTTATTATATGAATGTAAGGTTCATAAATATCAATAGTATCAGGTATTTTCCATTTTCATGGTCTCTCTTGTCAGGAGAAACTTTAATATTTTCTTCTTAAAATAATGCTCTTTCTTAATGAAATTATTTGCAGATGATACTCTGAGTATGGATCAGCGCCTTCTGAAACTAATTCTGCAGAATCACATATTGAAAGTAAAAGTTGGCCTTGGTGAACTTTACAATGGACAAAAACTTGAGACCATTGGAGGCAAACAGCTCAGAGTCTTCGTGTATCGTACAGTAAGTAAATCAGAATGAGATAAAAACTTTACAATGACCTAAATGTCCAATGGCATACATGTGTCAAAAAAATGTTATTACAACAAATCTGTTTCCGAATTTTATGAATGTGGTTTTAATAGTATTTATAGGAGGCTTTGGGAACTTATCATTTGGGTGAAAAGACTATGAAGAGACTACTCAGAAAATTTGCATGTGTTTCATTATAAATGATTTCATGGTCTAAAATATTAATTATTTTAAAATACAGAAAGTACTAAAACCCTGCTAAGTAAGTTTGTAGACTACTTTACAGTTAAATGTATAGAATGATTACCTTTGAATGACTTTCAAGATAAACTTGTATAGACACAGAGATTTCTGGACTCTATAAAATATACTAATGTACCTTTATAAATAAGGAAATTTCTAGAAATATTTTTTACCCAAATTACAATTCATTGAGTGATACTATTCACTATCCAGCTAACACACACAGCTGCAACTAAAAGGTTTCAGAGGAAATCAAGAATTATCTAGAACTGAACATATAGCATGCAGCAGCTGCTCACAGTAGCTTCATAATTCCAAGGCACAGAGATTTTTAATTGTATACTAAACAGGCCTCACTTTAAATTATACATTTACATACATTACATTTGTTCAAAAAGCTATAACTATATCAATGATTTGACTTTGCTATATTATAGTCAAGGAAATACAGTAATTATTTGTGAAGATCATAAGAAGCACTAAAGTCAGGAAATTTTACAGTTAACATTAACCAAAAAGAGGATCTGGAGGAATAGCTAAAACCTGGAGAGAAATGATAGAAAGTATAGAACTGTGATTCTATAGAAATTATGTAATTTTTTTCACAAAATTACTTGCTTCATGCACAGCACAGCTTGACTTATAGTAGAGAACCTGACTGAATAAGAAGTCTGAATAAGAAGTATCTCCCACTATTCAGCTATCTGAATAGTGTGAGATACTGAAAACAGAGGACAGAAGCTGTTTCCCTGGCCTCTGTGGCTAGGTGACCCCTCAGAAGGGCCAATTCAGAAAGGTAAGTATGCAGCTTAAATTTAAGCATGCACATGGGAAATTTTGAGCAAGGAAATGGACACCACATCTTTCTTTTTTTCCTAGGCTGTCTGCGTTGAAAATTCATGCATGGTTAGAGGAAGCAAACAGGGAAGAAATGGTGCTATTCATATATTCCGAGAGATCATCAAACCAGCAGAGAAATCACTCCATGAAAAACTAAAACAAGATAAGCGCTTTAGGTAAGCCTATCAGTTGCACTTCCACACAAGAATGAGAACTTGCGGCATATTTTTTGTTTCACAGTTAGTATCCCAAAAGGCATTCAGTCTCCAGTATTGCCGAGAATAGGATTTAGAATAAGAAGTCCATATGAACGTTTTCAAAACATTATGTATAATATAAATGCTTCTTGGTAAACCATATTATTTGGTGAACAAAAAATCCAATAGGCTGAACTACTCCTTGAAATTTTGCTTGTAATTAGTTTTTACAACATAATATACCAGCAAAGACAATTTTATGGGGGCACTAAATGAAAAAGAAATACTTTAATTCTGTCATAAAGTGTGGCCTTGTCAAATTTTATAAATTTAAAACAGAGACGAAGAAATTTAAACATTAAATTGTATATTTCAGTCCTTTTCCCATGATAAAACTTCCTTAGCAGATAAACTACATTTAAAACATGAAAATACGTGAGGAGTTTTTTCACACTTTCCACAGTACACAGATTTTATTCTATGATATGTGTTTTAGGTGAATATGCCTAAACCTAATCTAACCAAATAAATGCGCATCCTTCCTGCTTAGCATCTTCCTCAGCCTCCTTGAAGCTGCAGACTTGAAAGAGCTCCTGACACAGCCTGGAGACTGGACCTTGTTTGTGCCAACTAATGATGCCTTTAAGGGGATGACTAGTGACGAAAAGGAGATTCTGATTAGTGAGTAGAAGTGAATAACCAGATATGTGCCCCTGGATTTCAGGATCTCACTTCTTCCTCAAGCTTTCCTTTTAAAAAGAAGTCCCTTCTTTGTATTAGCTAGGTTTAGTTTGCTTTAATTCCACTTGGGACACGTGGAGGGTCCCTCAGGAATGTTCTTCAACAGCTTATTGTCATGTTGTTGAGCTAGACAGTTGCTTTTGTCACTTCTATTAAAGTCCACATAACAAGGTGACAAAGAAGAAAACAGTCATAATTTCAAAAATAATTTGATGTTTTCTCCCAGTAAGTTGGGTAATATTTCTATGGAACTGATTGAAAAGATTGTATCTTTTAACATAGCATTGATAATCAACTTGAGAGAACAAGGACATTTTGAGAAAATCTAATGTGGAATGAAAAAACAAAAGAAAAGTTTTAATTTTTAGTTTTTGTACTATCAAAATGTCACATTGTTAAATAAATATATATTTTTTTCTTCTAGGGGACAAAAACGCTCTTCAAAACATCATTCTTTATCACTTGACACCAGGAGTTTTCATTGGAAAGGGATTTGAACCTGGTGTTACTAACATTTTAAAGACCACGCAAGGAAGCAAAATCTATCTGAAAGGAGTAAGTGTCTAGAATAAATTTAGAATAGTGTTCATCCAACATTAAATTATCTCAGTGTTCAGCCTTCACTAAATCTCTCTTTGGCATTACCCCCTGTTTTGACAGGTAAATGACACACTTCTTGTGAATGAATTGAAATCAAAAGAATCTGACATCATGACAACAAATGGTGTCATTCATGTTGTAGATAAGCTCCTCTACCCAGCAGGTTGGTAGTTACTGAATTCACTAATAGGTTAAATCTTTTTTAATATGAACCTAGGATTTTCATTTTACCCTTTCTTACTAATGTGCATTTAATATTCCTCTTCATAGACACACCTGTTGGAAATGACCAGCTGCTGGAAATACTTAATAAACTCATCAAACATATTCAAATTAAGGTATAGGACATTATTGCTTTTATTTCTTATGTAGAACAGATACTGAAGGTTTACTATAAGAGACTAGAAATGTATGCACTGATAAGTAAACATCCACTGGACATGGATTGTTCTTTTTTGCCGATGTGCCACTGGCCCACCTTGAAAGAATTGACAAGACTGCATGGTTTTGTTTAACAAATACTTACTAAAAGCTACTTGGGGCCAAGTAGTAAATTAAGTGTTATTGAAAATATGGAGTTGAACCAGATATGGTCTTTATTCAAAAATTTTAGCCTACTTAGGAAAATACGACATACATAAATAACTAATATCTTTCTGTCATCAAATGCCTTCACTGCTGAATACAAAGATAAGAAATTCATTTATAAAAATTAGCAGTAATCCCATGTGAAAGGCAAACAAATATTTTATTCTTTTGTCATTGTAGGAATAAAATAGCCAAAAAATGCAATAGTGTTTAATAAATATATTTAACCTTGAATTAATTATTCTATTATTTTTTAAATTCTGAGTAAAAAGCCTATGACTTATGCTATCTGGCCTGATAGGAAGGAATTGGAAGATAATTTATATGCAGGCTTCATTTCTCTTTAAGTGAAATGATAGCTATACTGTTTTTACTTTAATAAGAATTAAAGTGGTGCTATAGTTTTGTTGACACAACTACCAATTTTTATGTTACTAACATATCTTTCCAGTTTGTTCGTGGTAGCACCTTCAAAGAAATCCCCTTGACTGTCTATAGTAAGTATATGATGAATATTTGTCACATAGGTGGCAAGATGCAAAAAAAAAAAAAAAAAAAAAATCACTTTTTTTGTATTTACAGATATTGATAATCTGGTATTTAGAATTTCAAACAATGGCAAATGCTATTCCACTTGAAACAGGGCTTGAGGTCTGGGTGAGGCCTCTCAGGCTTGGCTGTATCATTAAACTCTGATGAACCCTTTCTCCACTTACTGAAAACACAGGAGAGATACAATATGGGAAAGGCAATAAAATATAATACTACCATGACAAAGAGTCAGAAAAAAAAAAATGACCTACAAAGGGAAGAGTCACTATTAGGCTCTCCAGAGATCTCTGAAAATTCAGAAGTGTGGACACACAAATGACGTTGCCAAAAATTTGTTTCTCACTCTGCCCTTGAGCCCTGAGCTGTTTTAAGGAGAGGTGGAAAGTGTGCGCCAAAGAATCCTAATGTTTATGAGTTAGTGCTGCAGAAACTCTCCCCATCCAAAACCGGACAAAGGAACAAACTTCTGCCAAGTGATAACTCTATAGTTTCCAAATCCTAAGATTGTTTTATAATCCCTGACATTACCAGATTATCAAAATTAACTGTCTGCTACTTAGCAATTCTAAAGGGCATTTCATTCTCATAAATGTAGTTCATAAGGTATTGTTTTCATGGGGGGCTTTTTCTTCCTTTATCTTTTTGTCTCTTTCTTTCATTGTACTTTTTAAAGCAGAAATTCGTTTCATTTTGTTTTGGCTCCACAATTTAAACACTCAAAATATATCAGTAGCTAACACATTTCTTTAATCCTCACATTTATTCTGGCTAGAATATGCTAGAATATTATTGTGTTTTATACTATGAGCATCGAGTTATTTGGTAAGAAAACTTCTGTTAAAATTTACAGTAGATGGAAAAGGAGTAAAGCCAACATAAGGAGCAAAACAAAATGTCTTGCTGCTTCTCTTGTTGATTTCAATCATATGATAACATGTACAATTTCAGTATGAGGCCAGCTCAGCACTGTTATAAAGATATCAAGGGAAGAGTTATGATTCAGCATGGTAAACATTACAGCTGGAAGTATAAAATCTTCTTAAAAATACATTTTATAACAAATTGAAGAATCCTTATGGCTCTATTCATCAGACGTGTTATGTCATCTTTATACATCAAAAATATATGTATTATATATGTATATGTACACTACTTTCCTTTAACTTTTTGACTTTATCCATGTTAATTCCACTATTTTCTACACATGTCAATTCAATATTTTGTTTACAATGAGCTGAAATACTATTATAATCCCTTTATTCTTTCCTACTGAGTTGTATCCTCACTCAGCATAAACAACATTTTCTGGAATTATTCAAGTCTAATGACTACTCTATCTACTTAGAGCCCTTGAAACAGCTCTAATATTTACATTCTAATGGGCAATGTTTCTTTTATTCCTCCCAAGATGGATATTCTGTTATTAAGAAGCATTTTCAAATACAGGTAGAGACAAATTAAACCAAAGTTTCTATTTTTATGTTCCTTTATTGATTTGGCTCTGAAATTCCCTTAATCTCCTTGCTACATATTTTTCTTGTTCCCAAAATAACATGCACTTTAAATTGTATCTTTGGGAGAAAGGATATTCTTTAGTGTCACTTGTCATATATAGAATATTTGAGCTGGAGAAGACCAAAATTAGTATTTGATCTTCAGATATGACCTATCAAAACTATTTAAGTGTTCAAGAAAGCATGATTGAAATGGAGCTAACAACCAATGAAACATCATAAACTTCAAGCTCCTTAACATAACATAAAAAAAATTAAAATGAAAGTAATTAACCCATTTTGATAGTAGCAGCAGAGACCTCTGTGCATTCAATCTTCACAGGAAGGTCCCTCTGTGCCAAGACCATCTGTGGAATCAATAATTGAAGACACGGATTTGATGTATTTTAGAGATTCATAATTTGAGATCTCAAAATATAAAATCTAGTATAATGGAAACATAGGTTCTACTAAGGCCTAAAATTCACTTTAATTCAAAAAGTTGACACGGCTAGAAACCTTAGAAATAGAATGGGAGAGATGACAGAAACCAGTCTATGCAAACCTCTTGCCTCTGATGTGTCAACTCAGTATGTTGTAAGTTGTAAGTGCACAGTTGGCGAAAATGCTGCTCATTGTTTAATGGAACCACATTTTATGACATCTTGTTAAAAAGGACAAAAATCCAATAGTCCTGGTTGTAGGGCTCCAGAGACACATTTATTTAAAATAGAAAGCCAGGCACAGAGCCTATAGCTCAGCTGCTAGGACACCAGCCACATACACTGGAGCTCCCAGGTTCAAACCCAGCTCGGGCCTGCCAAACAACAATGACAACTACAAGCAAAAAGAAAAAAAAAATACCTGGGTGTTGTGGTGGGCACCTATAGTCCCAGCTACTTGGGAGGCTGACGCAAGAGAATCGCTTATGCCCAAGAGTTAGAGGTTGCTGTGAGCTGTGACAGCACAGCACTCTACCAAGAGTGACATAGTAAGACTCTGTCTCAAAAAAAATAAGTAAATAAATAAATAAAAGAAAAGAAAAAAGAAAACCAAATAGTTGATTTCTGTTTTAAATAAACTTCACACAGTATTATCTTTCTTGGGTAGATGGCATACACTTAAAATATGTATCTGTAAGTTTTTAAAGAAAATGATGATGATAATGAAGCTGAAAATTATAGACATTTAGGATGGTAACTTGAATACTGACCATACCATATTTGTTGAATAGAGCTCATGTCTGGCTGGCTGAAATATATTCTTACTTTTAAGTATTCTGAACTGTTTGGCATTTTTTTCCTTTCTATGCCACTTTTATCAAATGCATGAAAAACATTTTAGGTCTTTTTCTTTCCATTTTTTCTTTTAATTGAAAAAGAATTCAACAATGCAATTTAAGATATTATGAATTGCATGACATTAATCATGTTTGTCTTTTGTTGCTATGCAGCCAATATTTTCAAGAAGTACAAATGAAGGTAAAGAGCTTTAGTGGTATAGTTCAAAACTATAAGTTTCTAGATGGAATTTCTCACTTAGTGATATAATATTCCACTGGAACAAATTCAGCTCACTGGACTTCAGAGTTCAACATCTGGACATGAGAAGATACTAGATTATGTACCATGAATATTTCCTGTATCTGACTGCCTGAATATATATACCATATCTGCTACCTTAGCACCCTGAAAAAAAAAAAAAAGAAAGAAAGAAAATTTTGTTCAGGTTGTTTTTCTTTAAACATCATTCATCTTCCACTTTCTATACTTTCAGCAACTAAAATTATAACCAAATTTGTGGAACCAAAAATTAAAGTGATTGAAGGCAGTCTTCAGCCTATTATCAAAACTGAAGGTAAAAGTTAATGTTATACATGGTTCCTTTCATTATGGAAAAAAACATAAAAATACTGATTTCAGTGAATGTGTCTTACATTCTTTTTGAAACTAACATGCTAAATATTTCTATTCCAAAGGCATGCTCATGTAATTGCAGAATGCGGAGTGCAAATTGTTTAGCAAAGTAGATGGTGCATTCCTAATACTTTCAGTACATTTGCTTGTACTTCATTTAATTTGAATCTAATTGACTTTGCATTAGCACTAGCACCCAAATATTTACCAAAGAATTCAATCCTGAGCTCTTTTCCTCTTTTACTATGATTAGAGTCTTCTTTTTGTTGCTTTGTTTCCAATCTCTGCACACGGTCCCTTTTGTACTGTTAAACCAGCTCTTTAAAAAAAAATGCCGGTATTTTTCATTCTGCAAGCTAAGAGAGCATAGAAATTATACACTGATAAAAGCTTTCAAATTACAACCTCACGTGATTTTAAAATTAAAGCATAAGAACCAGAGAAAAAAATAAGCTTTTTGTGCAGTGAGTCAACTTTAGACTATTTAACAGTTCTGAACATGTTCTTATATATGACATATCACATATATGTGCATTTTACATATGTGTTATACATATAGACATATAGATGATATACATGTATGTATATACACTGATCCTGATGTTTCAGATGGGAACATTTAAATAAGCGGTGACTTTTCTTGCTATCCTTACTGTCTATGTTAGCCAACTTCAACATCTTTGATGTTATGCTCATTTCATGTATTTGATTTATCTCCAAAAATAAGACCTTAAGAATTTTTATTTCTATGTTTAAGCATCTTAATGTAGTGATGAGAAAAGACTTTTTTATCTTCTTCATTCTATAAGGATAGAAACAGTCCTCCAAAAAACTAACATATTATATCATTGATTAAATCTCAGAAAAACTATTCTTATAATTAGCTTTGATTTTGGCATTTCTTCTCATTCAGGGAATTGAGATAGAACCTTCCTGAATACTTTTGTCTATACCTTTTTTAATGAGCCGTAACGTAAAATGCCACACATTGAGAACACGTAAGGAAATGCTGATTTCCTAGCTAATTGGTTATGTACATCATTATTCATTCTTGAGATCTAAAATTAATTTATTCTTTGAAATCTGTGAGTTTTGTTAATTATTATGCTTATACTCATTTGAATCATTTTAAATATGGATGAAGAGAATTTGGTGTTTTAAGGAGAAATTAAATCCAGAAATTTTTGTTGAAAAACATTTCTTAATCATTTTTATGAAAAATGACACAATGATACTTAACAATACAATTGATTTTTAAATTCTTGTACTGTTTTGAAAAATCAGATTTCCTGACCTTTTGTATTATAATTGTATGTAGCTTCTTTACCTGAAGTCATTGACGTGTGCCATTTTTATTATTTTCAAAGATTCTTCTCTGTTCCTTCAAGTTTCTTCATTCAGCTCACTTATCTTCTCAATCTGTGCCAGCAGAATTCTATCCTATTAATCTTTCTTTGATTAGGAGCACAATGGAGTATCATCAACTGTACCTGGCTTCTTCCTATAAAAGAACATGGATTTAAAAATGGGCCATGTCACCTATTCACCAGTAACTCTTGAGTTCAAAAATTAAGTAATTTTACTTCTGTAGGAAACAAAGATTTGTCTTGACAGCCATTTGTAATTCTTCAGCTTCAGAGAGTGTTATTCCATCTCCTTCTTACTGTTTGGACATTTGCACATTCATTGATGACTTTCAAATTCTTACTAAATACAGTAGGCTCCAAGACATAGTTTTAAAATGTTCCTTATAGAAGCTACTTAACCAAATTTTATAATTAAGAATCAATCAACTGAAATTCAATCCAAAAAATAGTTATTAAGCACCAGTTGTGCTGGGTACTCTCCTAGATGCTGGAAATAAATAGGAAAAAAGTTTATAAAATGTCCATCTTCATAGAGCTTCGCTATAAAAGATGTTTCTGAAATTTCAGTTCGGCTTTTCTACAGAAATATGAGTTTAGATATTTTTATTAACTCATTTCTTGTTCTTAAACTCCTGAGTTATACTTTCTCTACACCTTAAAAATAGTACCTTATGTCTTGTACCCAATATCGCTTGGCCACATAGATCAAACATTATGGCATGAAATATTCATTATTTGAAAGAACTGTACTCTTATTTTCATTATTTTAGATTATTATAGAATATTTAATTTTGGGAATGATATTCATTGACAATTTCTTCACAGACAAAAACGTTATCTCAAAGATAAGCAAATTCAGTTATGTTTGACTGTTGAAGGGTCTTATAGTATGAGTTAAATGTACTGAACCTTAGTATCTTACTTGTATATGACGTAGTCTTAGTTAACTAATGTAGTAAGCAGCTTTCTAACATTCAAAATGATTTTCTCTGGGAGCAAAATCATTTTGCAAGCCAAATGCAACATTTATTTAACTTTGGCCTTTGAAAATCTGTTTAACTATTATTTAGTTAGTTTTGTATCTTTCTCACAGAGAAGGTAAGTACTCAAATCCATTTTCCTATAAGACTTCAAACTCCGCATCTTAAAGGTAAGTATAAAATTGTGATTTTCTTATGTCAAGTCCTGTGGTTACTAGAACAAAAATGCAAGGTACTGAGTGATTTACAAATCTGAAATGAAAATTTTTGGTAATTAAAGGGTAATAGATAATATCAGTATGCTAAAGTAAAATCCACACCAGTTATCATTAGAGCAACTCAAATGTGTACATTGTACTGCATGATTCACAAAGTTTAGCCACACACAATATTTTGTGTAATCAGACCTAATAAGACTATCAATGAATGGGTGGACTTATACATATGTTTAGACCCTGAAACAGTATTATAGTAATTTTAGTAGCACACCAGTAGACAGAGTCATTTGTTCTCAAAAACATTATCTAATTTGAAGACAATGAGAAATTTAAAAATGAATTTCATACATAGAGCCTGAAACCAGCTTGACATTCAAGTAACACCAAATGTTGGAATAAATTTCCTATTCTGGTAAATTTAAAAGACTGATTTAACAAGATAATTTGTCTTCCAAAATAATGTCTCAGGACCCACAATAACAAAATTCAAAATTGAAGGTGAACCTGAATTCAGACTGATTAAAGAAGGTGAAATTGTAACTGAAGTGATCATGGAGGTACGTTGTGTGTATTTCCTGGCGCCTAGTTGGCATCACTGTGATTAGGAATACTGAACATCTGATACTTTCTCTTGGTTCTAATTTTACATAAATTGAGGGAGTCATTTTCTCCAGTTGTGGGTCCTTTATTAGCCAGTCAGAAATAAGTAAGATATAGTTTGCCTTTTAATGGATCTAGGTGAGATTCATTTAACCATTAAGCCACCAGATCCAACAAAGCTGTCATCTATATATGATGACTATGAATTATGACGACAAGACTGATGTCAGTACAAGTGGACTTATTGGACTCAAAAACAGAAGAGAAATAGCCATTGTATGAGACTCTAAACACCAGTATGAGGATTTATTTTAGGATTCCCTTCCAGTGATATATATATATGTATCCTTAGATTCTCATTGAATACACATTCCACACTCAGGAAACAAGAATAACATAAAGAGGTAGCTTGGCAGCTGGCCTTCTCCATCACCCAAGATTTAGGACATCAATATTACTTTTTAGACCTATAGCAACAATAATTGATGTGACTTTATTTGAGATATGCTCCCCAAATGATTATGATTGATTCTGAAATGGCAATATTTTAAGAAGTATACTTAATCATTAAAATGTGTAGCTAATGCAAGTTTAGAAACCATATGAGGATAAATCAATGCATTTTTCAACTTTCAGAGCCAATTATTAAAAAGTACACCAAGATCATTGATGGAGTACCTGTGGAAATAACAGAAAAAGAGACACGGGAAGAACGGATCATTACAGGTAGTCTTTAATTTCACACATGGATGTATGCTCAGATTACAAAGATCAAACAATAGTTAATTCTCAATTATCTTTATATGAATCATTAAAGAAACTGACTAGGTAATTTTAATGATTGCTACTTAAATTACTTTATTTCTTGTCTAGAAAAAATGATACTATTCTAAATAAGTAATCTGTTTTACTGTAAACTGGATATTTATAGGTAATTCTGGAAGCATGTGCTTTTGTTATTTGTTTTTATTCATATTATATGATATACCCTCTTTACTTTACTGTTTATTAATGAGTTGTTGAATCCTAAAAGAAAAACTATTATCTCCTTGAAGCTTTCATTACTCTTAAGGTCTATACAACTATATACAAAAGATATGAAAGTTCATATAAAACAACTTACTGATAATTTTAATAAAACTTTGCATCAGTCTGTGTCTAAAATTATGAATTTAGCTGTTCCTATAAGTATTGGTTCAAACAATTATTCAGCAACTATGGCCTGTGCCACCTGTTCATGTAAATAAAGTTTTATTGGAACACAGTCATGTTCACTCATTTACATAATGTCTATGGCTGCTTTTATACTAGAAGAACAGATTTGAACAGTTGCTACACAGACAACATGGTCTACAAGTGTAAAATATTTAAATACTTACCTTCTATTTGCCTTCCTCAGTTTTAGACCTTTTTTAATTGTATTTCTTTTAGGTACACAAAAGAAATTTACCTTCCTCAGTTTTAGACCTTTTTTAATTGTATTTCTTTTAGGTCCTGAAATAAAATACACTAGAATTTCTGCTGGAGATGGAGAAACGGAAGAAACTCTGAAGAAATTGCTGCAAGAAGGTTAGTATATCTAGACAAGTAAGTTTACATAAGCTGTCTATATCCAAGCCTAAAATAATCTTTGAGGCCTTGTACATGTTTTCTACTCTAATTCTATAGTCCAAGTTTCACACAACCTTAGAAAAGCCTGAAAATATGGAATGAAGCATAAATGACAGCCATATTTGTTTTATTATACAGTATAATGCTCAACAGTTTTATAAGAAAATTAGTGTATCAAAAACAACACTAAAAACTGTGGAAGAACTGACTTGGTCTGGAATTTATTATTTGGCAGATGCCATTATTTATCACATCAAATCTGCTGTGTTTTTTGTTGTATAAACCAATTTCTGCTATACACATGTATCCACTCAGAGGTCACCAAGGTCACCAAATTCATTGAAGGTGGTGATGGTCATTTATTTGAAGATGAAGATATTAAAAGACTGCTTCAGGGAGGTTAGTAAAAGGATGACAACTAACGCCCTTAACAGGTTCTGGAGACATTCTTCAACTTTTTAAAGACTGAGAAAGCAGATCTTTCTTTTAACTAGGTTATAAAAAAGAAAACCATCAGCTGTTGTCTTAACAAATGGATGGATTGGTTTGATGGTAGTTTGATAGTTGTGAAGAAATGATTACTAGTTTAAACAGTCTTTAAAAAGTTCTATGGTATGAAGCTTGGGGAGCAATGAATATTATTTTTGCTTTGATTCAAGTAATGGTAAAGCTATTTTAAGTGTACAAAAGGGGAATAATCTTTACATTTCTAGATGTTAAGCCCAAATTTGACTACATTTTAAATTTTTAAAAAATGTATTCACTGCCCCTGTAGCAACAATAAAAGGCATGTTTTTGGATTCCGTAAGTGCATAGATAACCCCCAAAACAGTGCATTTAGTAACTTTCTTTCCAAAACTACCTTCTTGGGAATGAGTATCTGTTTCTTCTAACAGTTTGAATAATAATCTATATCTGGACGTATAAATTGTTTTCCATGTAAAATTAATCTTAATCTTTTATGGAATGTTCTGTCTTGCATTAAATAGACTTACTTTTGAAAGCAGAAAAAAAAAAAGAATTCAAAATCTTACACAAATTCTACAAGGTAATTAGTTGGCATTTAAATAAATGGATTTTTACTTCATTTTTCTAACAACAAAAATATTTTAAGCTAAAAAATATTTAACAGAAATAAGTATTTAAATTTTTTATAAAAACCAAATATGCTCTTTGAAATACACTGTGAATTGAGAAACACATCAGAAGTTTGGTATTTGTCCAAAATACAGTTCATGTGGCTTTTCTACTCAGATTTAAAAAATTGCATGACTGTGTCCAGGAAGATAACAAATTCTCTTAAGACCTGTGTATTTTTTGGCAACTATTATTTCTATATTCTGTATTTCAATATATGTAAAATCTCTTACATAGTATGTAGAGACTTGTCAGTGATATTTAAAGTACAGTTTTTATTTAACTGATGACAAATTTTCCCTCACTAGAAATATATATGTCTGAAAAATACAATATTTCCTTTCAGAACACAAAGAATAAATAGCATGCCCAAGGCTTAATGGAGCAGAGGATTCTTGTAGGATCTAATCCAAAATTTGTTATCTACCCTCAAATGTTTAACTGTTTTCTAGGAAAACATCTAAGGATCTGAGGGAACACACTATGAAGATTAAATTGAATTCTTTTTTTTTTTTTTTTTTTTTAAGTCTTTGCCATAGTAAGCAGCTTTGTAGAATGATAGTGCTTTTTAGGAAATGAAACAGGTATACCTGTTTATTTGCTTTCATTCATTTAGGCTCAAACTTCAGGTAAGTATGTTTTCTTCCCCTTTAATAAGTCCCTGTTAATAAGTTATCATATACAATGCAGCTAAGTACTGAAGTATTACTCGGGCCAAGAAAAGATATAACTGCTACAAGTTAAGAATATGATATTCGATTTTTAGTTAGTGGACTCTTTTCTTAACTCTTGTTTTTTTTGTTTTTTTTTTTCATCTCAAAGATTTATGCCGTTAGTTCCCAGTGTAGGATCTTTCTACATATCTATAAGGCATCAGTTCTCACAATGCCACATCATAAATTTTCATCGAAATATTTCCAAGATTTTGCTTTTCACAAGAAAGCCCATATACACAGTAGAGTTACTAGTATCAGCATTCATTGAACATGCTAGTTTTTCTTTTCTTTTCTTTCTTTTTTCTTTTTCTTTTTCTTTTTTTTTTTTTTGCCATATAAACCCCCAGCTCATCACTGAGTCACAAGTGATCCCCCGTCCAGATCCTGAGGGACACTGATTTACAAAGAAGCTCGTGTAAATTACATTATACAGGAACTTTCCCCCAAAGTCTGGGTAATTAATATGTACATATCCCAAGCATTGTCTTCATTTGGATAAGTTCTATCTGAAACTGAATTTATATCTGTTCACATTGTCAATATCGTGGTGCATGTAGTACATTTTGATGATCTGAGTATATTTCCCAGTCATTTGAGTCCTGACTATTAACATGGCTAAGTGGACTTTTCATTACTGATATTGTGATTTGCCACTGAAATACTTTCATGCCCCTAACTGGAAAATGCTCTCATGAAACACATAGAATTTTTTATGCTTACCTTAGATAGAATTATTTATTCTGAAGCTACCCAAGCAATTAAAGGAGAATAACAGACTATGAAAAAGGAAGAACAAAAAAAAAATTATTTGAGAAGGTTGTGGCACATCTGCCAATATAACATGTTAAGATTTATAGCCTATATAGAGAATAGTACATCAGGTATAGGTCTGCCTTCAGTATGAACTTGGACTTGAAAGTTAGTTGGCTCTTTTCTGCCTTACTCTTTTCATTTGAAAAATGTTAGTACTGTACTTACATCTCAATGAATTAACATGTGAAAAGCTCTTGAACAATGTTTAGCTCATAGTAAGCTGTCAGTGAATGTTACTATCAATATTATGTAGTATCATCAATTAATATTAACATGGTGAATAACGTAATATTTTACATCCCACTCTAAATTTCTATAGTCATAGCTATGTATAATTGCAATAATAAAAATAAAAATTAAACAAACAAAACTTCCAAATAACTGGACTAAGGCAATTTGCATGCTTTAGGCAGAGAGGGGACATTTGTGCCAAATTATTCAGGTTTATCCTATCACATTTTGCTGTTCTAAACATGAACACAACTCTCATTCATTTTGAGGTAACAGACATACGGGAAGCACGCCTGATTTCTGTACTTTAATTAAACTTTTCTTTTAAAATATTTGTTTCCCACAATGAACTTTTTTACAATTCTGCAATATTATCATAGAAAAATAGTACTAAGTTAGCTAAACCTCATAAAGTGAATGCTACCAAATTTATGCAAGGAAATTTGAGCATACTTGCTTGTCTTTGTTTTTAAAAGTAATTTTGCAAATGCTTCTATGGCCTGCCTTTCAACTGTACAATAATTTACTATTTGGAATTTAATAAATCTATTATAAACAGTGTTCTTATTATATGTGTATAAAGGTTAGATCCATCTCTCCTTCGTGTTCTTTTATAAGCTATTATTTTGTTTCCAACCAAACCTAAAGTTAAGAAAAATATATCTATTTGAGAATATTTTGTAAGTCAGACTTCAGTGTCTTACATAGAATGTGTCTTACACTTTCCCATTACGTAACCTAGCGAGGTTTTCTTTCATTCTATATTTTACAATAGTATTAACAAAATACGACAAATGGTTATACATTTTATATTCTGGGGATGAAAAGGCATTTTGATAATGTGCTAAGTAGTATGAAACCGACTTTATAAAATTAAGAATGTTATTTCTTTATTAAAAAATTTACTTGGTTTCAAATAGCCCAAACTATTCACGGTGATAGTTTTTATAGGATTTCAGAGAATTGAAAACATTGTATGTAATATAAAGATGTTAACTTCCTTGCTGACTATAAATGATATATAAAGTAAGAACAACCAAGAAGTCAAATTTGGAGTAAAAAGCTAAGCAGAAAAGCGAAGCCGCTAGCACCACACTTACTCTTTGATCTCAAATGCCCTGAAACTGAGTGAAAATGTGAGTGTAGGCCTACCAGGTCATCTTGTCAATGGGTATAAAGAAAAACAAACAAATAAAAATGGGAATTGAGAAAATGTCTCACTTCTAACGCTACAAAACTGTATGCATTTGTTCTTAAATATGAATGCTTTTATTATTTTTAACTAGTTAATTTTTTAGAGAATTACATAGGATTGACCTTGAATTGGGCCAAAGTGGGGGATATTGGCACATTTTTTCTGAAATGTTATTATTATATTCCTAGAGTCATCAGGTCAATGCTATTTTATTATTCTTATTTACAATAAACAATTGCAAATTGATCTATAGTGAGAATTTTGCAGAAGCATATGTTACAAGTAGAGGTGACTGCAAAGATAATATGGCTATCTCTGGAAAGATACTTGGGTTAAACTCTATATAATGTTTATCATCTTTTATCATAAAATAATGCTTTTTACTAAAAGGGTGAGAAAATCATATACTGTGTGCAAAAATGGCACATTATGTGGGTGTCCAAAAAAACATAATTAAATAATGTGTTTTGCAATTAGGAAACATCCATTATCATATGTGGAAAATAAATGTCTAATTGTCCATTGTAAATATGAAACTTTAAGGACTGTAAAATTTACTACTCAAAAAAAAATCGACCAGTTTAAGTGACACCTATTTAAAACTTTGCACTTTTCTGCTTAACCACATCTCCTGTATGGTTTTAACCATAATTGAAAAGTGTTTCTAACTACAATTTAATTCTAGACACACCTGTGAGGAAGATACAAACCCACAGAAGAGTCCAAGGTAAGGGTGTGAACTATAGGATGTGTAGAAATGTCACATTGCGTTATTCTGAGGGAAATCAAGGGACAGAAGAGTATTTTCACATATTTCATTGAATGTTGTTGTCTGTCAGAGAGAAAATTTCATTTTAAGACAAAGGATTTTGTTGGCAAGAATAAGAGTTAATTCTTGTGTTCTGCACTATTAATAGAATCTACAAGTAACAAATATTAAATGAAAGGCAAATGTGCTCATGTAAACTGCTAGGCATATTGAACCACTCAGGGATTCAAGTGTCAGATCCACACATTTATATCAAAATTGTATCAAAATTCAGTGTACACAAACAACTTTGTGTGTATACAAGTCAAAAAGAAATTTTGAATACCAGAGCTAAGCATACAGAGGTAGCAGGCAGACTTAAAACCTTAAAAATATTATTATGTAAGATGAGGCTACAGTTTGAGACACAAATAAATAAGAATTGTACATATATAGAAAACCATCAGTATACCTATGTACAAAATTTTTATATAAATGTTCAGATTATATGTATTATATGCACACATGCACTACAATTTTCTTTATGTTACACTATGCGTTTTCTAATTCCTCCACTTAGGTTACCATACACTCTGATACATTAAAAGAGCAAATATTTCCCTGTGGAATTCAGAGGAAATTACAATCTTAGAATTAAAAAGTTGGAATTTCTGATATAATTAAATACTACTAGTGAAAAGAAGTTGTAAAGGCCTATCAATGCATAATAACCATATCTGATTTTAACCCAATTAAATGTATATATATCTGAAAGTAAAGGATCAGTTGGGCAAATATGTTTTTAGCTGAAGGATTTATCATGGATTTCTTGTAAACATTCAGATCCATCCAAATTTTCTAAAAAATAATCAAATTTCAATTTTTTGTTTTCATATATACCTTTGATCAAAAGATAATCTTGGTTTTATCAACATGAACTAAGAAGAGTATTAACAAAACATCTTCTAAAATATAATAGAAAATGATGTCATATGATAGGTAAACGCAGACTATCATGTTCTTAAACTCTCAAGTTTCATGACATTCAGAATCTATCCTGTCTTTCTTCTTCCTAATAAGGTTCTAGAAGACGATCAAGGGAAAGTCATTCTCAGTGAAAGTCCAAAAACCAGACTGCAAAGTTTAAACAACCCTGAGTCAATAACCTGACCTTAAAGAAAACGACGAGAGCCACATTGACATTGGAAAATGAAATTATTAGCACAAGAAAGCAATCATCAAACAATTCTGAAGGCAAATTTAGTATTTGTTTTACCTGAATGAGAAACCTGAGGGTAATGTGGGCCTAGCTTTCTGTGGGATAGGAACTCAAGGGAGTATATCACCTAATAGATTTTATCACCTGGACATTAAAAGTTCCAGCTAACTTTAGACTCCATCAAAGAAAATCCTTGGCATCAGACTGGTGAACTGTTGTGTAACTCATTGAAAAGACTGGGCCTTGAATATATGTAATGGATAAATAAAATGCATTTAAGCAGTTACCTCTCCATCGGAAGCTAGTTATAAAAACAGGTGCTCAGTATAAAACAAGTAAAACCCTTTACATGAGAAGGCTTTGTACATTTCTAGACAATGTGGGTTTCCTGGTAAATTATGTTACTTTTACAACTAATTTTTGTACCCTTGAAATGTTTGTCACACACTTCTGGCAGTACAAATTTTTTAATCTCAAACATTTCAATAAAACTATTTTTCAGGTGTATAGAGAATTACTTCACAGTGAGTAATTCAGAAAACTCAAGGTTTAAGTTACAAAGTGGTTTGGACTTGGGAAAAAGACTTTATACCTCTTGTAACAAGTACTCATTAAAGAAATTGAATGAAATTAATGTTTTCTTGAATTTTTCAAACTATTACATTATATAAAGAATTGTTACATGGGACATTCTCACTGGAGTTAGGTGATATCTCAGTGTGGTTTTTATTTGCATTTCTCTGATAATTAGGGTAAATGAGCATTTTTTAACAAGCTGTGGTATATATACACCATGGAATAGTATTCAACCATTAACAAAAATGGAGACTTTACATCTTGTTTTAACCTGGATGGAAGTGGAACACATTATTCTTAGTAAAGCATCACAAGAATGGAGAAGCAAGAATCCTATGTACTCAATTATGATACGAAGACAATTGATGACCTAACATATGTGTAGGGGGGAAGAGGGTTGCAGGGAAAGGGAAGGAGAGAAGGGGGTGGGGGAGTCACGGAGTGTGACACACCTCTTCAGCATGGGACACAATTATAAGTGAGACTTCACCTAACAAGTGCAATCAGTGTAACCTGGTTCTTTGTATCCTCAATGAATCCCCAACCAAAAAAAAAAAAAAAAAAAAAAGAATCATTAGACAATGAAGCAGTTATAAAACATCACCTAAGTACCTGATTTTACCCTGATCATGCTAAGCAGAGAGGATTCAAGAAATGAATCAGATGATGCAGTTACCATGCTCAAAAGATAGAGAGATAACCAATTATCCACACTGCAACAGAAGCTATCATTGAAGAATAAATAACCCTCCACAAGCATGACTCATTGATTTTTTATTCTGTGCTAGGCATTGGGGAAGCCACAGAGATGTCCTTAACTAAGACAGAGTAACAGAGTCCATTGCATAGGAAAGAAGTGAAAGAAAATATTTGCTTGCCTAAAATGCTGGACATTGACTTGATCAACTCAGATCTCAAGAAGCATCATCCTTAGCTTAGATTGCTTGAAATAACATTTAGGAATGAAATCCATAATATGTAATAACAAAATTATACCATGGATAGGAGGGCAATCATTTTGAAACTAAAACTGAGGAAGGCTACCTGAAGATGCCAGGTCTACCCAGAGATGTCTAGCTTCTTGAGTAGCTGAAAGATTCTTTGTTTGAAAAGCTATTAGTGTGAGTGAGGAAGTGAGATATAAAATTCTGAGTGTCATTTACTGAAATGCTCGACAGCTCTACTTTTCCAGAAAACTTTCTTGTCTCATAGAGTGGGAGATTTATTGCAACCAGTGAGAGTCCCTACCATAAAAGAAAATACCCTACTCAGTACCCAAGTAGAGAATCTCAGCTGTAAACCAAGTGGTTATGGTCATCCCAAGATGATTCAGAAGAGATGGTTATGGTTCTGGGGCACACTTATAGCTGTGACTCTGCATTACAAAAGTTTCTGTTCATGCCGTTTGCCCACTTTTTTATGGGGTTGTTTGATAATTTTTCTTTCTTTTTTCTTTTTTAAGAGACAGAGTCTCACTTGCCCTCAGTAGAGAGCTGTGGCATCACAGCTCACAGTAACCTTCAGCTCTTGGGCTTAGGTGATTCTCTTGCCTCAGCCTCCTGAGTAGCTGGAACTACAGGTGTCTGCCACAATGCCTAGCTATTTTTTGTTGCAGTTGGCCAGGACGGAGTTCTAACTCGCCACCCTCGGTATATGGGGCTGGTGCCCTACTCACTGAGCCCCTGATAATTTTTCTTGCTGATTTTCTTGAATCCTTTGTAGATTCTGGTTATGAACCCTATATTGGATGTATAGCATGCAAATATTTTTTCCCATTCTGGGAAGCTATTTACCCTATTGATGTGTCCTTGGCTTTGCAGAAACTTTAATTTGATCAGGTCACACTTATTTTCATTGTTGCTGTTATTGCTTTTGAAATCTTCTACCTGTAAGAGTTTTTCCAACATTTCTTCTAGGATTCTTACACATTCATGCCTCAGACTTAAGTCTTTATCCATCATGAATTAATTTTTTGTGAGTGGTAAGAGGTGTGGATCCTGTTTCCATCTTTTACAGGTGGTAATCCAGCTTTCCAAACACTATTTATTAAATAGAGATTTTTGTCCCTGGTCTATGTTTTTATCTATTTCGTCAAAAATTATAGGGGAATAAGAATATGGTTTCACCTCTGGGTTCTCTGTTCTGGTCTATAGTTCTGTGTCTCTGTTTCTGTGCCAATACCAAGATGTTTTGGATACTGTAGCCTTGTAGCATAGCTTGGAAGTCTGGTGAGGTCATGTTGCCTGCTTTGTTCTTATTTCATAAGATTGCACTGGGTATTCAGCGTCTTCTCTGATTCCATACACAGTATAAAACTATTTTTTCTAGATCTGTGAAAAATGGCATTGGGATTTTAATGGGGAGTGAATTGAATCTATTAATCACTTTGGATAGTATAATCATTTCAACAATGTTAGTTGTATAGATCGAAGAGCATGATGTTTTTCCTTTTGTTCACATCCTCTGTGATATCTTTCCATAGTGTTTCATAGTTTTCCTTATGGAGGTTTTCACTTCCTTAATTATATTCCTAAGTATTTTATTTTTTTTGTTGCTACTGAGAAAGTTATTACATCTTCTGTTTGATTCTCAGCTTGACTGTTGTTGGCATATAGGAAGACCATATGGTGCTGGCTTATGCATCTATTTATGTGGTGGATTACCTTTATACATTTGCATATGTTGAACCATCGTTGCATCTATAGGATGAATCCCACTTGGTCTTGATTTATTATTATTTTTTTTTTATGTAAGCTGAATTTGGTTTGCCAAGATTTTTTTTTTTTTTTTTTTTTTTTTTTTTTTTTTTTTTTTTTTTTTTTTTTTTTTTGTTGTTTGTTGGTTTTGTGTGTTAGGAGTTTCTAATATTGTTAGATTCAGAGAAGAGAGTGAGCTT
>CAUYPK010132501.1:0-11181 GCA_963574355.1 Loris lydekkerianus
AGCCTTCCTGGCGTTTTCTTAGTTATTGTGTTAAGACATTTACATTCTACATTTACTAAGTTTCACATGTACCCTTGTAAGGATATTCTTGAGATACCCTGCCTTTGCATACTGGTAGCAACCACTTGCCCTACCATGCGACAATTTTATCTTTTTGAATGTCTCTCTGAATCCTTGAGCTGAGGAACTGTACATTATGTGGCTGCAAAAATGCCACATCTGTGTTTGTTTAATTAATAAATGCATGCATAAATGAATGAATGAAAGAGGAATTAATGACCTAACAGAAAGGATGAGAAAAGTTGGCATTTCAAGTAAATGGAACTTTTAATACCAATCTAATATACTATTTCATTTAGCATGTGTCTTAGCTGGAGTGCATCATAAAAATAATTGCTTTAAAGAGCAAATTGTTTATGTGGAATTCAATAAATAAATGCCAGGGTAGGAAATGAAAGTACTGTTTAATAGTCCTATTATTTGCACAGCTTTTTGATATTTACGGTAATTAGCAAAATGTAAATTGACCTCGAAACCAAGAATGAAAGAAATATCATGAATGAATTTTATCTAATATTTCTACTTTTAATGATTCAATCATTAAGATAAGAAAATAGCAATATGTAGTTCACATAATTAGCTCTTGTAATAATCAGGGGAAGGGGTGGCACCATCCATGAAACACACACGTTGCTACCCAAGTTAAAGCAGAAATTCTTGATGACTAACACTAATTGACAAAGAACGGCTAAAAAAAATCCTATGTGAAACATTAAACAAAGTTATCTGATGTTTATGTTTTTCTCCTTTAGTAATTAATGGAATGTAAATAGTCAGGGGAGGCTTCAGTTTTGCATTGTAACTAACCACCATTATAAATGGCAGTCAGATGTTTACATAATACCCAGAACCCTTCTGTATGAAGGGAGGTTACAGATCTGCCCCTTTTCCCTGTTCAAAGTCAAAAATAATGGTGCCTGCTCCCCAGAGCATTCATGGCAAGAACTGTTTGCATATTCAGTTATTGTTTCTGCTGCGTCAGTCATCTGTTGAAGTTCACTCTAATGTGGCCCTGATCAATTCTGCCAGCTGTGCTTAAGTGCTGTTTACTATAATAACATCACACTGCATTCTTATTTGGCAACAACAGCTATGACAGCACCTAAATGCACTAAGAAACCAAGATTTTTATCGTATACACAGATCAAATTCAAACTGTTTACAGAAGACAGGGCTGCTCTATTCCTGTCCATTCTACTGAATACCAAGAGCACAATAATGGCTTTGTAAAAATATTACTATTCTCCCCTTCCTAACAGTTGAAGATCTTGTTGATCTAAATCCATAATCGAATATAAAAATGACTTTATGATCACACGGTATTTGTTGATTGACTTGAAATAAGCCTTTACTTCTAGCACGTCCTCATATAAGGTGCAGTATGTGTAAACTGCCTAAAGGAAATGTGTTTGTCCTCGAAGATCTGTAGCTGTAAGAGTAAGTGTGAAAGTGAAGAGGAAAAAACTAACAATTTTATAACAATAAAAATTATAAGCTGATGAAACATTAAATGATATGACTTCTCATCTGTTATAAACATACATTTCATCTCATATTAAGCAATTTGGCAAACTAAGCCAAATATGTCACTGAAATGAAAAAATATTTCTACATGTAAGATAATACTCATTGTGATGAACATTTACTACTTTTTGGGTATGTATTTAAAATGCTGATGTATGAATTCTGCAATTATGTATTATCAAATTTACAGCATCTTTCACTGAGAGTTTTAAAAATTCTCATTCTTGATTCTGTAATTCACTTTGCATTTCTTTTATTATAAGTGTAATATAAATAAAAATACTGGCTAGAGGAAAGCAAGACAAGTTACTAAAATGCCATCTTCTCATAGCTTTTAATCCTTCTGAAGCAACGGCAAATAAAGACTAGCATAGAAAACATATGGATAACTCTTAACATAAATGCATGTCGTAGCTCATAAATGCTCTGAAAGCTCCTTCCGAGATATTTTAATGCATGCTGTGAATGTGTACTAACAATAGTGCCCAATCATATGTTAAATATATAATAGATTCGCATATTTAGTTCTATTCAACTGCCAATTTAAAAAAATATACTTTCTCCAACATACCATAGGCTTGGTTTCCAGTAGCCATGATTTTTATATTACTGTCTATCAAAATAGCCACCTACTTAGACATTATTCAACTTTTTAAATTGCATTTAAACTCTTAAGACTAAGATATTCTCTCTCTGTCTCTTGTTCTCTCTCTCCTTACTCAGTTACTTAACTATAGCTGAAATTTGAGCTCCTGAGAATTTCAGGAAATCGTTTTCCTAAAGATGATCAACGCTTCATATGAACATCCTTTAGTAGATAATAATTATTTCCCCCAAACAAAATCTTTCAGTCTTGCTTCTTTTTAGAAAACATGACATTCTATTAAAATCATGAGGTTGCCAGCAAGAATCAAAAATAAAAATAATTCATTCAAGCTGCTTCATCTAGTCATTGAAGATTGACAGTATCTTTTTATGCTTTTGAAAGCTCTTTTAACATTAACTGATATTTTAGGGTGGGAAGAAACTGAAAGCCTTCTACATATATAAGTTCATCTTTTTCCTTCTTACCACCATCAGATAAAAGCGTAAGGGGCTTGAAGCCAGAACTCAGATATACTAGTCCCATAGGAATAGCCCAATGCATCAGCCTTAGGACAGGCAGCAGGTGTGAGCAGCGACTAGAAAAGAACAATGATATGCAAGAAGCGTGAGCCAGAGAAGTGTTAAACCCACCCTATTAATACCACTATGCATGGAGACAACAGAAAGGCCCCCGTGTTGCGAGAGGTAAAGCCATCCCAGCTGGAAAAATAAGTGCACCACGGAAAATATTGTAGTGACTGTCCTGTGAATGGATTGCCACACCAAATGACAGACCTCTCTCAATTCCACTTTCCAATAACTTCAAGGCACTAGGGATGTGACAGCATGATGAATACCACAACAGACAGCTCCAATATGGTACCATTTTACCAGATCAATATCTTGCTGCAATATAAGAAAAAAGGAGCTGATATTAGTCTACACAGTGTATTACAGATGAGGTACATTTCTTCTTTCTGCACTCATGCTGAACCAAAGCAATAATTCATAGATTCCTTAAAAGGTTCACGCACCACCACATGCAAAAAAGGGCTAATCCTTATTTCAACATCTGCCTGAAGATGTAATAGCTTAAAGCTGTAAGTATGCGAGTTTTTTAAATGTCTCTTTCATTTATCATTTTATGTAGATATAAAAATAACAAAGTTAGTAGATCCAATGTCCGAAAACACACAAACATTCCTAGATTGCTGACTCCTTCCATAGCCGTATGAAGAAAACTATACACAATATTTCACTACCAGCCCACCTAACGCCCTTTGCGAGCGAAAGAGAGCTTTAGAACTTTCCCCATTTTGAGTGTGTGAAATATAATCAATTCTCAATTGTCTGCCATGCTTTATTCCTGTTTGGATTATTCCATATTTCCTTTTAAAATCAAAGTCACTGTAATCAGCTACTCCTAAAGCTGCCCAGAGCTCCAATCTACTTTACAAGAAATACTAGTTGCTGTGTGTACAAATCATACATAAGTAACATAAGTAATTCTCACGCCAAAGTCAAAGTATAAATGCCTAAATATTCCATTATTTCAAAATATCCTATTGAGTTTAGGCCACAGAAGCAAAGAGAAGACAAAGTAGCCTATTAAACTGGAAGTAGCCTAAATTCTGACTTAATTTGGCATGTGATTATCCTCTTTAACACGCTGTATATACATCATCCAGGAGAGTATTTCTCTTATTTTTCTCCATTTTCTCTCTTTTGTTCACATCCTGTTTCCTCAAAATATTTATTTCCTGGAACCAAGTCCAAAAGTGGTCTAGTCATGCTCTAAAATAGAAGAATTCACAGCCAGCTCACCTGATTAGAGCTTCCTCTTTGATTATGCCCATTTCCCTTCTGGCACCACCCACTGGTCTTAATACGGAGACCCTCATTATATCTCTGAAGATCTGAAATTGACTTCCTGGCTTCTGTCCAACTACAAATAATAATTTACCCACATGTACCCCCTTCCATGCGACACAGTGAACTATCTACACACGATGATACACAAAGTAATTGTGAGACATGATCACTAGCACTTTACAGGGGGGATGATCGCTCCCAATATTTTTCTAGCAGCTGGCAACCTAAACTACGAAGTACATCAACATTTAGAGTTTAGTTTCACAGATGAGGAAAATAAGGTTTATGGAGGTTGAATGGTTTAGCTCACTGACCCAACAGCTGTCAGAATTTAGTATTCTCTGGGCCAGTGCTTTCCAACCCATATCTTATAATACCCTAGGGTGTCTCATATTTCTTAAAGTATTTCAAAAAATTAATATTCTAATTTCTAATATTCAATTAGAAATAACTATAGGCCAGATTAGAACCTTTAGATGTGAACAGAACAAAATGTCGCAAATATAGCACATCACAGTTCTACAAAACATGGAAAATGCCACTCTCTGGCAACTCCCTGCACCACGACCAAGTCTCTTGAACAAGACAAAAACAAACAGGTGGAATAATAAGACAAGTAGGGGACCAATCATTAAATATCATTTTTTTTCCTTTGCTGAAATCACTTTTACTATCATTCAAATTTAATCACTAGAAGAGCAAAAGTCAGGGAAAAAAGTCATAAAATACTATATCTCTTAATCTTCTCTTTGAAAACTAACAAGAAAAATGATTAATTTTTGTCTATGCATCTTATTTTATCATCTTCAGTGTGATTTTACATACTAAGATGGTGTCTGGAAACTCTCCACTTGGTTAATATTGGATAACAGGGCCAAAGCAAGTTACCACTACTATGTCCCCACCTTTCATAGCCCTAGTTTTTAAAAGCTGACCTCTGCTAAGTATGGCATAAAAAGGAAAATCAGTTTACATGTATTTATTAACACACCACACTTGAGTTGAGAAAACAGAAAGACATTTTGAAGACTAAATCTGTTGTATGGTTTGATGCTTAAAAAAGGAACCCTGATCAGAATAGCAATGGGGTGAGGAATGGGGGAAGGGGAAAGCAGAGTGAGGGAAGGAGGGAGAGAGGAGGGGGAAGGGGAGAGCAGAGAGAAGGAAGGAGGGAGGCAGGTGGGGGAAGGGGAGAGCAGAGAGAGGGAAGGAGGGAGCAGGTGGGGGGTCAAGGTGTGTGACATGCCTTTTGGGGATGGGACACAATTATAAGAGGGGCTTTACCTAAAAAATGCAATCAACATAGCCTGGTTATTTGTACCCTCAATGAATCCCCAACAATAAAAAAAAAAAAAAGAAAAAGAAAAGTAAGAAAGAAAAATAGCAATAGTGATGAAAAGCTATTTTCACAGGAACTCTCTTCTGCAAGTTTATATTGCTACATCAGTGGGCCAAATCAAACTGGTATTAATTTTATTACTGTGACAAAAACTAGACCTAGTCTTTATTTTCTCCTTTTGCAATCCTGAAGTGGGAACTACTTGCTCAAAAGTTCCAATGTTAGTGGTAGAGCTGGGAAGGCCTTTTAAGTTAGGTCTGATTTACCCATTCTCCAAAAGGTGCCCTTGAGATTCAGAGATGTTTCAGAACTTGGGCCGGAATATATGTGTTCTGACTTTCCATTAGATAGACTAAGAGCAAATCAGGTAGGCCTTCATTTCTACAGTTGTATCTTCAAAAATATAAGACAGTATTGTCCATAAATTAATGTCCAGGAATAAAGAACAACTTATATGTTATCTTCAAAGTAAATCTATGTGAACATTTGCATTCAACATTATTATACTACAGCAAAATACTGGAAAAACTTAATAGAACATTCACTGCAGACCACCAATTTGTTAGTTGGGACAGTAAGAAGCAAAAAAATAAAAAATAAATTAAATGCTAAAGCAATAACTAAAAAAGTTAAATTGTTTAAATTCAAAAAGTAAAATGGGCTGGGTGAAGGGGCTCATGCCTGTGATCCTAGCACTCTGGGAGCTCTAGGTGGGAGGATCCCTGGAGTTCAGGAGTTCAAGACCAGCCTAGGCAACAGTAAAATCCCTGTCTCTATAAAAACTTTAAAAATTTAGGAGGGTGTGGTGATCCCAGCTACTCTGGAGGCTGAGGCAAGGGGATTCCTTAAGCCCAGGAGTTTATGGCTGTATCGAGCTATGCTCACTCCACTCTACTCTAGCCCTGGCAATAGAGTGAGATTCTGTCTCAAAAATAAACACATACCACTCAACTACCTAAACTTGAGATACTTAATCGTATACTTGGACCCCATTTACTATGGATTCTGATTTTATGCCCTAAAAATTCAACGGTCAGAGAGTTGACCATCCACCCTTATCATTTATCATTTTAAACCTTATATTTCAACTTTCTCAGAATATTGAAAGAACTTAAATTATGGTCTAGGGTTGGATTTCGAAACAATGGGGGAAAAATTATTTTAAAAGACATTGTGTTGAATAGCAACTATATCCTGGACACTGCATTGATAATCAAAGAAATAAAAATCAGGAGAGGGTACAGTCACTCATGACTGGAGAAACTCACAGTCTAATGAGCAGGAATAGTATGAGAAGAGATAATTATACAAAGTAACCATTGTTGGGGTAGGAATATAAGTTAAGAACTTTACAAGAGCAATATATTTCATAGCAAGATCTGAAATCTACAAATCGTTGGTTAAAGGAAATAACTGTAAGTTTCAGAGCATATGTAGAAAGTTTGCTTTAAATCAGGAAGAACTGATTATTGGGACATATGCCTGACTGATTTTCACTTGTGAGGATGACTAAATAAATTTAAAGAATAAAGAGAAACAATAGTTCACATAAGAATTTGCAACAAAGAACTCATACACTGCCACTGTTTGATTTTTTTTGTTAAGTAAAATTCAATGCATAAAATGAGAAATAGGTATTAAGAGCTCCAATAAAAATGTAACACACGTTTGAAGAATTTTGAAAGGGCTTGTTATTGACATAAGCAAAAATAGTTTATTTAGCTTGAATAATTAATATTATGCCTCAGTAACTCATAATAAACATGCATTCAATTAAATGTTAAAATATCACTTAAATCAATACATAGTAATTCAAGACTCAGGATCAAAAGAAAAATTAAGAAAAACTGTTTTAATGCCCTAAATGCCATAAGCACTAGAGCAAGAGCAATATAAGGAAATAATTTGTTTTTATAAAGCATTTTCTTTGGGCTTTAGTAAAATAAATGGATCACTGGCCAAGTTTTAGTTGTATAGAGTCCTTTGCTGTCTAATTCGAGCAAACCACTTTGCCCCTGTAGGTGCTATTCTTCCTAATCACTAAAATGGGTGTAATAATAACAATCCCACAAGTCTATTGTTGAAGATTCCTAAAGGAATGTTGAAATTAGCCAGTCAGTTGTTTTTAAGAACAATGACATTCATAGATCATCGTCGGGCCACATCTATGGTGCATATTTTGTCTATAAAAAAAAAAAAAACCATTTGGCTCCAGATATCAG
This sequence comes from Loris lydekkerianus, assembly GCA_963574355.1. Lineage (NCBI taxonomy): Eukaryota > Metazoa > Chordata > Mammalia > Primates > Lorisidae > Loris > Loris lydekkerianus. The sequence continues at coordinate 7,603 of CAUYPK010132501.1, forward strand.
GACTAAACTTAAAAAATTCAGTGAAGGCACTGAAACTCCTCAGCAAGAACTCATAACAACAGCCTTTAAGGTCTTTAGAAATCAGGAGGAGCATGCCCAGCTAATGGGAGATAAAATATGAATTTAGGAAAAGGCATCCTTCAGGGGTAGCAAGGCCTAACTGGTGTGTGCAAGGAGGGCTTCCGTGAGATGGGTCATGAATTGGCCAAGATTTTCTCAGAGATTAACTGCTTTGAAAGAACCCTTTGGTAGGCCCACCAGGAGACAGGTAATCATATGGTTATGTTTTGACAAGCCAGTCTGAGGGAGAAGGCTGGTACCAACACTTAGAATAGGCAAGGGGACAGCCATGGCACCTGGAGCTCAGGTATTGTCAGGAGTATGTACGTGGTCTGTGTGCTGCCGGCCACCTGTCAAACCCCCTCCTTTCCATCTGGAAGAAGGGTAGAGATAATTATCATGTGAAGATCATGCCAGGTGAGGTCAGAGGATTGGACCAGGTACCACAACTCCTTTATATACTTAGAGGATCTGTAGAGAAGGGGCATATTCTCTTCTCAGTCTGTGAAAAGTCACCCAGAGAAAGCAGGACATGAACCCACACAATTCCCTTAGCACCCACCACTTCCTGCAGCAGTAAAAGAGGTTTCAGCCGTGGAGGGAGCAAGCTGGAGACAGAGCACACCGGGACTGGAGGGGGCTTAGGCCCAGGAGGTGGGTCAGGACATAGAGGATCCATAGGAGCTTGAGGGATCCCTGGAGGAGGGGAGAAGACCAGGGAAGACAGAGGAGGCGTGTCTGAGTGATTATTGGATATGGAGGGGCAGGAAGAAAGGGAGAGAAAGGCCTGAAGATAGGGGATTTTGGTCTTTCTGCCTTATTTTTTGGAGGAATTTTATTTAAATCTTTTAAGATACTGAAATGCAAAGTCCCATTTTCCAATATGTACTGGGATCAAAGGGGAACTCTGCATGGCATCTCTGGTGAGGGGTGGAAGGGCCAGGTCCCAGGTCTCAGACAGCCTTCTCCCATCTGGGTAGAAAACAGGGCATCCCCTAATTCCCCAGACCCAAAGTATGGACAAGCAAAAAACAAAGAAAGACTGAGAAAAGTAGGCATCCCTACTTTTTCTCAGAAAACTTGAGGTTCTGGGACCTTAGAAGCCTAAACTAGGGTCCAGCGCTGGGTCTAAAGCAAAAAGCAAACAAGTTGAGGACCTTGGGACCACAGAAGAGAGCAATGTGGGCACTAAAACAACCCCCAGCTGGGCGGAATGAGCAGATGAAGATGGGAGGGGAAGGCGAGGACACGGAGGCACAGAGGGAGCCAAACAGAGAGGCAAGGGAGATTCTGTTGGAAGGTGTCTAGGGACATACTCCCCCTTAAATGGCAGTGGGGGCAAAATCCTCTACAATTCTCCACCAGGCAGGTCAATGAAGTCAGGTCTGGGCACAACCGAGACCAGGTTCCAAAGACACTGGGGTAGCTGGGGAGTTTGGCAGCGAGAGGGGTCTTAGCCACCAGTCCCACGTCACGGGCATATGACAATACCCCAGTAGCACCCAGAGACAACCCAGAGTAGAGAAGTTCAGGCAGAAAGTTCATTGAAAAGGGATTGTGAATGGGTTACAGCATTCATGTGAAAACCCTAAATTAGTTTCCTAGTAGGGGTGAGTACATTGGATACTTTTTGAGCCTCTTCTAACATATTCCTCCATACGACTTTCCTCTTCTCTACGAAATACGCACCCAGAGGTAGGGACTTAATTATTTTGTTCCAGCCTCAAAATGATCCTGCTTAATCACTCCCATTTGGCAAGACCAATAGAGACAAGGGTTCCAGGAAAGGTCAGATAATACTTTCATGCCTACCAGAATCTAACAAGGTTTCATTTGGAGATGAATGTACTTGATAGGGAGGGTTTGGCGTATGCAGACGGTTTGCAGAACAGGCCAAATAGGGCAGAACCAAAAGGGAAATTCAAGAGAATCCCATGTTTTGGCCAAATTATGGGATAATGTTTTACATTCTTGAAATCTGTTCTCTCATTCTTATTTATTTGTTTTATTAAGTCATAAATACATAAACTATGTATACATGATTGTATTTATGGGTTACAATGCGCTGGTTTTATATACCATTTGGAATGCTTACATCAAACTGGTTAATGTAAACTTCACCTCACTTAATTATTGTGTTAAGACATTTATACTGTATGCTCAATAGATTTGACATGTACCCTTGCAATATGCACCATAGGTGTGGTCCCACTTACTACCCTCCCTCCGTCCAATTTCCCCATTCCCCTCCCCTTACCCTCCTCTTCCGTCCTTCCTCCTGGGCTCTAGTTGTGTTTTAGCTTTCATATGAAAGTGTGAGTGATTATAAATTGGTTTCATAGTAGGGCTGAGTACATTGAATACCATTGTACATTTTCTTCCATTCTTGAGATACTTTACTAAGAAGAATATGTTCCAGCTCCATCCACGTAAACATGAAACAGGTAAAGTCTCCATCTTTCTTTAAGGCTGCATAATATTCCATGGTATATATATACCACCATTTAGTAATCCATTCATGGATCCACAGGCACTTGGGCTTCTTCCATGACTTGGCAGTTAGGTATTGAGCTGCAATAAACAATGTGGTGCAAATATCTTTGTTGTAAAGTGGTTTTTGTCTTTTGGATATACACCTAGTAGAGGAATTGCAGGGTCAAATGGCAGGTTTACATTTAGATCCCTGAGTATTCTCCAAATGTCTTTCCAAAAGGGACGTATTAATTTGCATTCCCACCAGCAGTGCAGAAGTGTTCCCTTCTCTCCCCGTCCACACCAACATCTGTAGTTTTGGGATTTTGTGATGTGGGCTACTCTCGCTGGAATTAGATGATATCTCAAAGTGGTTTTTATTTGCATTTCTCTGATGATTAAAGATGATTGGAGCCAGCTTTCAACAGAAGCTCTCTTCCAGAGGGAAAGATAATGACCAGAAAGTATTTTTATTTTTAAAAATTTTTTTTATTGTTTCACATTCATTGGGGGCACAAAGAACTAGGTTATACTTGTCTGCACTTGTTAGGGAAAGTCCCTCTTACAATTGTGGTCCCATCCCCAAGAGCTGTGCTAGACACTGTGACCCCCCCATCTCCCACCCTCCTCCCATCTCTCCGCTCCCTGGTTCCCCTGAGCCCCACCTTGAACTGATTTGAGTTTTTCTTTTATGGGGTATTAGGTCATTACTGCCTTCATATTGGAATTGAGTATGTTGGATTCTTGCTTCTCTATTCTTATTTTATTTTATTTTATTTTTCTGTCAAAGCAGGAACTCAACTTTATTGCGTCAAGCAGCCGCTTATATAGAGCGTGGGGAAGGGGCTGCGAAAGAAGGTGGGGGATGAGGTGTGTGACAGGGTCGGGCCAATGGCATGGTGCCATGTTGGCTGTATCTAGGTAGAGGCAGTTTCAGGCCGGGCCTTGCTGAGTCGTTGCTACGCGGAAGTAGCTCGATGGATCTGCTTCTAGTCAGGCTCGGGAAGTTGCACTAGGCCTCAGGCACATGGCAGGGCCCAACAATTC
>CAUYPK010132502.1:0-51112 GCA_963574355.1 Loris lydekkerianus
AGAGTTGTCTTGGGCCACACATTAAACATAGAAACACAAATGAAAGCTGATGAGCAGGCTCGGCACCTGTAGCTCAGTGGCTAAGGCACCAGCCACATACACCAGAGCTGGTGGGTTCAAATCTAGCCCGGGCCTGCCAAATAACAACAACTATAACCAAAAAAATAGTTGGGCATGTGGCAGGCACCTGTAGTCCCAGCTACTTGGGAGGCTGAGACAAGAGAATCACTTAAGCCCAAATGCTTGAGGTTGCTGTGAGATGTGACACCATGGCACTCTACTGAGGGTGACATAGTGAGACTCTTGTTTAAAAAAAAAAAAAAAGAAAGGAAAAGAAAAAAAGGTGATAAGCAAAGCCAAAAACTTGTATTATTGTGCATAATTTTCATGTTAAGTAAAATAGGCCTCAAATAATCCTCATGCAACCCGCAGGCCACAGTCTGGACACCTTTGCTTGGATATTGCAAATTAAGTAAGAATGCCCAGGAAGCCCCACCAGTTAGACATGACTCCAGTTCTTTACCCCTTCTAAAAGTCCCTTCTCATGTTATCCACTCAGAGCTATATCCCAAGGGGGTTTCACAGCCATTCCAAAGCTGTCATTTCCTTCCTATGAGACAAAGAACAGGAACTCCCACCCCAAAGAGGCTTACTGAGGAAGAGGCTTGCAGAGGAAGAGGCTGGCCCCAGAGGCAGCAGGTGCTGTCCCAGCTGTCACCTCTGCAATGAGGTGACTGCCCAGAGCATGGGAAGAACATCCCTGCCAAATTCACTACTGATTCAGGGTCACACAGACCCTGTGTACAGCCATTCTCCACACACAAGCCAATTTAGCCATGAAAATCTCAGCTAAATGCCTCCGCCAAGGTGCTAGACAGTCACAGGACCTATTCCCAACTTTTCTTCCTCTCCCTTCTCCACCAGTTTTGTAAAGGGTGACCACATGTCACTCACTGAGAGGATGCAAAGATAAGCAAGTCCAGGAATCACCATCAGCAAGAGAGGGAGTCCTGCCAAGACCAACACAGGGCGAGAGCTCCAGTGCAGAGTGGGGGTACAAGGGCACTCAGCCCCCAGGAGGTCAGCTGAATGTCCCAAGTGGAGGGCATGAGGATCAGAGTGAGAGCATCCCCCTCCCCAGGCAATGGTCCAACTCTCAGTCTCAGATCACCCCCTTCAGACCCTCCAAAGGCACCCTACATTCCTGCCCATCAACGTCCAGGTCCCCACACCAGCCAGGTCCTCATACTGGCCAACCCCAAAGCTTCCTGTGGATAACCCTCCCATCTCTTCCCCGTTCCCCAGGATCTGCCCTCCCAGTCCCACCAGCTCTCATCCCTGTTCTTTTCCTTCTCACAGCATGCACTGTGCTCTTGTCTCTATAAGCCCCGTGAGGACAGGGACTGTCTTGGCCGTTGCTGTGTCCCAGCAGCCAGACAGAGCGTGGCCCATTGCAGCAAACACTGGCTGAATGAATGAATGAGTGAATGAATGAGTGACTCCCCTTCCCCAACACACTGCATGCTTCGCCCCATTGATGGCTTGATTCCCTTCTGTGCATCTGTTCATCCATATTTAGTGAGAAAGTAGTAAGTGGGGCAAGGCTGGGAGCCAGATACCCAGTGACTGCAGCCTGGATCTATAAAGTGGGCTGGCAGCACCCGTCAGCAGACCACAGCAGGATCCTTGATTGAAGGGCACCATGCTCCATAAACCATCATCAATTCCGCTTTATAAGCAGCCTCATGTCCTCCCTGGCCAACCAGCCCTGGTGAAGGACCAACCCTAGGAGCCTGGACCATGGTGCTCACAGTAGGAGACAGATACAAAGTCACACTCACCTGCCAACCTTGTATGACAGTTATTTGGGCACAGGTTTTATCTGCATTACAGGATGGGGCACCCAAGCCACACGATCTGTCTGTTACTAACAGTGTCTGCCACATAACGGGGGTGGGGGTAGGGGCTGCCACTGCCCCTCCAGGGAGCTCCCAGGCACTGTCCTAAGCATGCATCAGCTCACTCAGACCTCATGGCCCTCTGAAATAGGTAGCATTGTTGACTCCACTGCACAGACAAGGGAACTAAAGCGCAGAGGCCCTGCCCTGGTTTCTACGGCTGGTTCTGCAGTGTGGTAGAAAGAAGATATAACGGAGGGTCAGAGAATTTGGCCTGTGGTCCTGGAGTCAGCTGTGAGGTCCTGAGTGAGCCTTTCAATCTCTCAGAAGATCTCCGTAAAACGGAAATAATAATAATACCCACAGAAGAGGCATGAGGGGGGAAAACATAAAGTACAACACGAAGGAGCGGCAGCTGGTGTTATTTAAGGCCACAGCAGCCCCTGCAAGTTCTCAGCTGTTTCATGTAAAAGGGAAAGAAAAGCCCTGGACAGCTGGCAAGTACAAACCACAGCTAGGTCCTCTCTGCCAACAAGGAGTTGCTGATGAAGACAGTGACACAACGAGCTACGAGTCTTGGGATCTAAGAATAGGTTCCAAAGTCTCTACATCATGAAAGGCACACGGGTGGTGACATCAGCAAAACACAGGACTCCAACAAATCAAGACCTAAGTTAGTGAAGTATACAAAATCATTTAACATCACTACAAATCAACCACAGGCCATTAAAGGGGAAATTGACATCACATGCAAAAATTAACACAGCATTCAGTGATGAGAAGTAGGAAATGGTTTTTCCCTTCAAATGTATTTTAATGAGATAGTGGCACCATAAAATCAATAACATTTTTTAGGCTGTTAAAAACGCACTACACAACCAAACACAAATGTGAGGGAACTTCAATGAGAACCAAGTTTCTGTTTTCCAAAATTATCCCCCAAATTAAACAGCCTCTTTTTTTTTCAAACACCTGCTATTTTGTCAAGGGTTAATTATAATATTAGATGAATGAGGTCAAATATTCTCCTAGGATGAGCCATAGGAGAGCCAAGCTTTGGGGACCATTTTTAAAGCCTTGGGGAGAGGCTGCCTGCACCAGATGGAGCTATTCCAGGACTTATGGCACCCACCTGTACCCCACCTACTTTTATCCCAATAGAACCTCCATCCACACCATTATTTTAGATCAGAAATCAGCAAACTTTTTCAGCAAAGGGCCAGACAGTAAACATTTTAGATGCTGTGGGTCATATGGTCTCTGCTGCACCTAGCCCAAAGCAACCACAGACATACATAAATAAACAGGCATGTCTGTGTTCCAATAAAACTTCACTTAAAAAAACAGGCATTGGGCTGGATTTGGTCTGCAGGTTGTAATTTGCCAACCTGTGGATCGACCAAATTCCCTATTTTATAGAAGAGGAAAACAGAGTGGGGAAGTTATTTGACAACCAGGTCTTTGCCTGCCTAGGCCAAGGCACTTTCTAAAATCAAGTACCCAGGAAGGCAAAGAGCAGTAGCAAATGGCTCGTTCAGAGCATAGATGTGCTCCCACTGTATTCTACCAGTTGACAAGGGCACCCCGAGAAGAAGTGAGGCTGAGGTCATTGCTTCCTATCAGCAATACTCTGGGCTCTGTGAAAGTGGGGCCCACAGGTGAGATGCCTCCTGATTCATCTAAACCCCCAGCAGCTAGAACAGGGACTTGCCATAATAAAGCTTCTCTATTAACTGTGTATGGTCTTGCCAGGAAAGACTCCCATACTCCAAGGCCAGGGGCCTGCACTTCCACATTTCAGAAAATTCTGAGAGTGACTAATTACCCAGGAGAGCCACTTTTTTTAAAAGACTTAGGATCTAAAGGAGGCTTCATACAAAACTATAACAGAGTTGAAATGATACAAACAAGTTTTTATGAACATCTCTTTCTTTTCACCCTTCCACAAAAGACTGCAAGGAGAAGATGAATCTAAACCTCAAGTGAAGGTCTGTAGAAGGAAGGATACTCCCTTTTTGTGAGGTCAGTTGTTGTGGTTAAAACATAACCTCCATATGACACTCCTTTCATCAAGAAATAGGGTCTACATCCTGTCCTCTTGAATCTGGACTCTGATTATTTGACCAAGTATATAGAAGTAAATCTCAGCCAGTTTGGGGGTCCAGATTTAAGAATTCAGCAGCTGACCAGCCTGAGCAGGAGAAAGACCCCATTTCTATCAAAAACAAAAGAATTAGCCAGGCATTGTGGCAGGTGCCCAAAGTCCCAGCTACTTGGGAGGCTAAGAAAGGAGGATCACTTGAGCCCAGGAATTTGAGGTTGCTAGGTTGCTATGAGCAAAGCTAAGGCCATGGCATTGAAGCTTGGCCAGCAAGCTCCTATGGCTCCATCTCAAAAAAAAAAAAAAAAAAAAGTCATGGCAGCCTCTCCCTCCATTTCCTGGGACAATCACTTTTAGAACCCAAACACAACGCTTTGAGGAAGCCCAAGCAGACCTGTGGAAAAACCCACACAGAGATGCACCAACAGCTACAATAACTTGCCAGCCATGGGAGCGCACCATTTTAGAAGTGGACCTTCCATCCCTCATTGTGTTATCATAGCTAATGCCACGGAGAACAGATACACATGGTACCCACTTCTTGAGCTGTTTCCAAATTGCAGGCTCATGAGCAGAATTAGATTATTATTATTATTATTTAGAGACAAAAGTCTCACATTTTCACCCTCAGTAGAATTCCGAGGCATCACAGCTCACAGCAACCTCCAGCTCTTGGGCTTAGGCGATTCTCTTGCCTCAGCCTCCCAAGTAGCTGGGACTACAGGCGTCCGCCACAACGCTCTGCTATTTTTTTGTTGCAGTTTGGCCAGGGCCTGGTTTGAACCCGCCACCCTGGGTATATGGGACTGGTACCCTACTCACTGAACCACAGGTGCCGCCCCAGAATTAGGATTATTATTTAGTTAAAGCCGCTAAGTTTGGGGTTTGTTATACAGCCAACACTAACTAGAATACCTATAACTAGGAGTTTAAATGCCAATCATTTGCTCAGGCCACCAAGCTATCTGCCTCCAAAGGTAACGTTAGAAAATATCCTTTTGTTGATTGGGATTTGGAGAGGAGGGGACTGTATGCCCCAAATTTACATTGTTATATATTAATAAAGGAGCTAAGATATTTGAGGGGACGCTGAAAGAGAAAGAGGGTCTGAAGATAGAACCAAATTTTTTATTGAAAGAAGATTTTTGTATTTGTACGAGCATATCAATAATTTAGATAACACATTGCCATTTAGATAAAAGATGACAGTTGGGAGATGTTTCAAATTCAAATATTTGAATATGCATCAGGATTTTTTTATTTAAAAAACAAAGTCACCATTACTCACAAAATGGAAGAGGATATTCTGGTCTAAAACTGTTGAGTCTAGAGTTACAAGTGCTTATCACAATTTCACCTCTCAGAGATTATATTTACAAAAGTAGCAAACATTTATCAGGTTTACCAGGATGGAGAATGGTTGTCAAACAGCACATTTTTTATTGCAGTACATGTGATGCTAAATGATCATTGTGACAATTAAATATGTCAACTGTCATTGTGCTGAAGTCATTTAAGGTGCCAATTAAGAAGTTTCTGAGGCTCAAAATGTTAAATAACAACTTCTCTTTAAGAATCTAAACTTGCAAAATAAGTACTTTTGAAACAAACTGGATACAATATGAAACCTGTTTACTAAAGTGTCTAGTGCTGATCACCTTTTGTGAATTCAAATTACAATCATGTCTAAAAAGGTTAGAACCCACATTTGTTATTTGAAAAGAGGTAGCCTGGGGCTGAAACTGGACATATATTATTCAAAACTCTACCAGTACCAAGTGACATAAACCCAACCCAAACTAGCTTAGGCAACATTACTGAAAATTCACTACCCTGGAGTTCTCTGTGTTGTTCATCAGTTGTAATGTTATTATTGACCTTGTATTGATTTTTTATTAAATTCAACTTCCTGCTCAGCAATAATGAAATCACAAGTTCCATGTATTAGTTGTATTTTTTTCTTCAATGCACATTTAGATGAATGCATGGTTTGATATTTTTTATACACTCATAAGTATTCAACAAAACATCATCCTGTGTTCCATCACTGGTATGAATGACATTCCTTAAGGCATAGAAAGGGGGCTTATTAAATATAGACTGTTACAGACTAAATTATGTCCTTTCAAAATCCACATGTTGAAGACCTAATCCCCAATGTCCCTGTACTTGGAGTCAGGGTCTTTACGGGGGTAATACAGGGAAAGTGAGGTCATAAGGATGGGCCCTAATTAAACTCCTAATTATAGGTATTCTAGTTAGTGTTGGCTGTATAACAAACCCCAAACTTAGCGGCTTTAACTAATAATAATCCTAATTCTGGGCCTGTGGCTCAGTGAGTAGGGTACCAGCCCCATGAGGTCATAAGAACTGGTGAAGAACAGACACCAGACAGCTGTCTCTTTCCATGGGCACAAGCCCAGAGGAAAGACTATGTGAGGGCACCGCAAGAAAGAAAGAGAGACCTCACCAGAAACCAAATTTGCTAGCACCTTGATCTTGAACTTCCAGCCTTCAGAACTGTGAAGAAATAAATGTTTGTTTTTAAGCCACCCAGTCTGTACTATTTGATTACGGCAGCCTTACACAGAGACTATAGAAGCTAACAAATTCAACGCCAAGCCCAAGAAGACAACAATGGGAAGAAGCAGAAGTTCTGTTAGTTTCCCAGCTCTGCTTCTCATCAAATGCCGCACTGTGCCCTCTTCCCAGAGTGAGTCTCATCACCTGGCAGAGGATGTGGGCAAAGCCGTCAGGTTCCATCTTGTGCCCTCAGGAAGAAAAGGACCTTTCTCTTCCAGCTCTCATTCAAAAATCCCCAGGGAAGATGGTGGTTGGCCTGGCTCTGGTCACAGGCCGGTTCCTCATGCCAAAGCTACAGATGAGGCAACAGGGGCACGAAATGGCTCATGATGGGCCTGAGTGTGATTGCCCTCTGTAGCCCGACGTGAAGCCTGGGAAACTCCAGGTATCCACAGAAGGTTTGCAGGGGGCTTTCAAAACATTATTTCTGGAGTCCTCTGTCTCTACCCCAACACCATGCTCTCTCCAGCCCAAGGCCACGCTCTCGTCCCTCTGCTGACACATATCCCCTTTCCTTCAGTCACACTGGTCTCTTCTGACCTCCCAGTATTTGCCTAAGATGGTAAGAATGGTGCCCTTTCTGCAGACTCGACTCCATGCCAGGCACTGTGCTGAGTACATAACATATGTTAGTTTTTATCTCACAACCACCTTATGAGGTAGGCAGAACCTTGGAAAATCAACTCTCCTAAGGTCATAACATCAATGCGCAGTGCCAGCAAGCCGCTGAGTTGCTGCAATGAAATACCACAGTCTGCATGGTGGCCTACACTGCAGGCTGAACAGCTCCTTCGTGCCTACTGTGAACCCCTCCTGACTGGGTCCTCTGCTGGCCCTCTGCACCCTGCTCCCACCTAGGAACCATCGGCATCTCTGCAGTCAGGGCGGGTGTCTGAGCAGACCCAGAAGCTCACCATGCAGAGGACCTTTGAAACTCCTTTGTGAATGGAAGCCATTCAAAGAGCAAGGCAGGAACCACCGCCTGCATTTTATAGGCAAGGAAACCAAGGCACGGAGAGTTGAAGATTATATTCTAACTTTTAAGCAGAGCCAGGCCTGGCAGGATGCATGATGCTCAAAACCGGAATTCTTTCCTCCCACTCCACAGTTAGTGCCCTACCTCTTGGCACCCTTCCCTTCCCCATGGGCAACTGAGACCCCACCTCAGCCACACTCCACCATCAGATGGATATACAGGCAGCTCAAGACAGACAAGACCAATGGGCAGCTCAGTTAAAACATCAGGGTGGATGTTTAGAAATAAAAAAGCAACCCCAAGCCCTCGTGCTTCTAGAAATGGTCCAAACTAGGAGAGCTGAATATCCCACTACCACCACCACCTCCTCTAGGCGAAAGGAAACTGTCTCTGCTCCTCATCACCCTGAGGGTTTGGGGTATCTCTCCCCCTGGCTACAGGCTCCCTGAGCAGATTGGGGTCTTCCTTTCTTCTGCCCTTTTCCCCATCCCCATCCCACTGCTCCATACTGAACCCTGTGTCTCTCACACACATACCAGAGACTTCCCCAGGGAACAAACACCATGAGAATTTCTGCAGCATTTGACAAATAGCTCCCTCCATTATTCAGCCAGGGAAGTCATCCAAAACCTCCGCATTAGAGGCTCCCCATGCAAACGGAGCAAAGGTGAGAGCCAAATCACATTTCCACTTCCTGAGCAGAGGAGGGTGAAGCCTGTGGCTGGCAGACCAAGGGGAAGTTCAGTGGTCCTCAGCGAGTGGGCAGTCACAGATCCCTGTGGCTGAGAGCTGCAGGGTCCATATCTGCCCTTGCCAGGCTGGGAGGCCCATCCATGTCCAATGCCCACCACAGTCACTTTGGGCAGAAGGTGCCAGACCCTCCTCTGCAATGCTGGGTTGGTCCTCAGTACCTCACCTGCCTCTGAACACCCTGCTGAGGTGGCCTTTTGCCACTCACCAAGGCTGAGAAGAGGCCAGGTTGGGGAATAGATCTTTGCCGCAGATTATTCTCGTGGGAGCTATGAAAGAATGAGAATCCACCCCCACTCCCCCACCCATCTAGAAGCAGCCCTTGAAAACAGATGACCCAGTCCTGGGCTACAACAACAGACATACGGTGTCCAGATGGAGGGAGGTGACAGCAGCATGATTCCTGCACCTCTCAGACCACATCTCAAGCGCTATACTAAACTCTGGTCTCCGTGTTAGGAGGAGCAGTGATAAGAGATGTCTGGAGAAGGGACTCCAGGGTGGGTTCTAGACACCCTGTCAAGGGAAAGCTTGCAGGAATAGCGTTTACCTCAAAGAGAGGACTCGGCATTCTGAACACTTAGTCTCCCAGGAAGAAGAAAGGAAGAAAGGGAGTGTTCGATGTCGCTCTCAGACCACAGCAGGGCCAATAGGAGCATACCTTTGTGTGAGCGTCCGCAGGCCCTGGGCTGCCCAGTGGTGACCCAGGCTGCAAGGGAGTGAACTTCCTGTCCTCAGGAGGCTGCAAGGGAGTGAACTTCCTGTCCTCAGGAGGCTGCAAGGGAGTGAACTTCCTGTCCTCAGGAGGCTGCAAGGGAGTGAACTTCCTGTCCTCAGGAGGCTGCAAGGCAGTGAACTTCCTGTCCTCAGGAGGCTGCAAGGCAAACACCTGCAGGAGACCAAGACCCTCTGGTTCCTCCTGGCTTTCAGATCTGGGATTAGGTCAAACTTCTAGAGTCCCTCTCATCTCCAGATTATAGGGGTCCCAGAAGTCCTCAAGCAGTTCTTAGAAAATCTAAGATTCTGTCTCTTAGAAAAGCTGGTGTAAGGCTGGCAGAGAGAACACGGGGAAGGAGCTGTGCTCCCAACCCCCTGGAGCACGGTGCCCCAACTCCGTCCTGCAGCCTGCCTGAGGTGGGCTACTTTGCCAGCACACAGCCCAGGGAGCAAACACCATGAGAATTTCTGTTGCCATGACAGTGCCTGCCTCAGCCTGGGTACAGTGGTGTCCAGAGCTGGTTCCTGGGGGAAACACAGCCAGACAAATGAATCCAGAAACTTCCACACACTCCATTCTAAAGAATCAGGAAGGCACAATTCAGAGAACAGGTCCTCAATTTGCTTTCTCATTGGCAAGTCTGGTATGTGACCTTGGCCAAGTCACCTGGGTTTTCTTGCTTAAATGTCTCCATTGGAGGAAATGTATTTGCCCTGCCAGCTCTCCTCTCTAGCAATGACCTCTGGTGGCAATGACAACAGCAAGAAATGAGGACATAACTCATCCTCTCACACAAGTGGACAGCCACCCCTCTCCCCTACCGAGTGACTGAGTGTGCTCAGTCTTTGCATCCAGAAGAATATCCAGGCCTCTTCCATCTCGTCCACACACCGGGGTGGCACCTGAGATTCAGGAGCTCTGAGGTCATAAGCAAGTCATCGGGGACTGGGAGCTTTGAAAGACACGCAACTGCTCTTCTAATCCTAAAACCTATTACAGATACATTAAGCAAACTTGGCTGTAATGAGGTAAGTAAAATCAGGAATAGACCTACCCCTGTGGGGATAGGCCAGGAGCTGGGTGGCTGGAGGCTTCTCATCCTCGCTCTGATGGCCCTGCTTTCAGTGTGCACTCTGGGACCGCACCACCACCCCCTCTTCACCCTCACCCACCATCTACCTGGGCCTAAGAGCAGCTGGAAACAGGGGGAAGCCAAAGACTAGCTCGGCCCACAGGCCCAAATGGCTATTTCAGGCAGATCTGCAGCTGCTGCCTGGGATGGAGGTAAATGACAGACAGTGTCACAGGGATTCACTAGTCCAAACTGAGGACACAATCCCTGCTTTATAGAGAAACGGATATCGGGAACCTGAGAATGAGACGATCTAATTCTTTAGGTATTATCTCATCCAAGCCCTGAGTAACTGAGGAGAAACTATCCAGATGTGAAATGACTTGCCTGAGAGCTTCCAGCTCACTAGTGGCAGATTTAAGACCAGTGACCTTTACCGAACACCACAGGAGGACTGCAGGGTGACCAGCCAATGCCTGTGTGTCACAGTTAACACCTTGTTGACCAGTTAGGACTTACCTAGTAACATGGGTAGTTTCTGCGTGAAATTGTTGGTCCACAATGCGTAAGAGGCAAAACTGGGGCAAAATCGGCTATGCCACATGTTAGCTGTGTGACTTGGGGTAAAATACTTAACCTCTGCTATGGTCTGAAATCTTGTGTCACCCTAAAATTCATAAATTGAAATATAACCCCCAGTGAGATGGTATTAGGAGGTGAGGCCTTTGGAAGGTGATTAGGTCCTGAGGGTGGAACCTTCACGAAGATTAGTGCCTTCATAAAGGAGGGCCCCAGAGAATTCCCTCACCCTCTTTCTGCCACTTAAGAATGCAGCAAGAAGGCACCATCTAGGACAGTGCTTCTCAACCTTCCTAAGGCCATGAGGTACTTTCATTGTTACTAGTGGGTCACGACCCACAGGTTGAGAACCACTGATCTAGGAGAAAGCAGGCCCTCAGTAACCAGACACTGAATCTGCCAGGGCCTTGATCTTGGACTTCCCAATCTCCAGTACTTGAGAAATATTTCTGTTATTCATAAGCTACCCAGTCTATGGTATTTTGTTATAGCAACCAAAACAGACTGATACCTTCCTCTCTGTACCCTCATTTTTTCATCTATAAAATAGAGGCTGTGAAGGCTAATGAAGACAGCTCGCGTAAAGTGCTGGCTCAGCATTCAACACTGTAATATTTAATAAATGTGAGGTTGTTAAAGTTATTGTTGGATGGCCCTGAGTTTCAGTAGAAATTCCCTGAAGGGAAACTCCCTACCACCCAAATATGCAGCTCTCAGGGCAGAGTCCAGATTTGCAGCCACATAGATCTCAATTTGTACCTTTGGGTCCCTGTGTGACCTCAAGGCAAATGCTAACACCCAGGGCTAGAAGGCTAAATGCTCTGAGGAGGTGAAGCCCTTAGCACAGAGGCCACACATACAAGTATACAATGCATGCGTGCTGGTATCTTAGGGCCGCTGTTACAAATGACTACAGACTGTGTGGTTGAAAACAACAGAAATTTACTGCCCCATAATTCTGGAGGATGGAAGTCAAAAACCAAGGTGTTGGCAGGGCTGTGCTCTCTCTGGAAGCTGCAAGGGAGAGTCCTTCTGCTTCAGTTGGTAAGGCTGCCATAACAAGCTACCACAGACTAGGAGCCTTAAACAACAGAAATGTTATTTTGGAGCCTGGAAATCCAAGATCAAGGTGTCATCAGGGCTGGCACTTCCTCACTGAGTCCTCACATGGCTGGCCCTCTGTCTGTGTCCTAATCTCTTACAGACACCAGTCAGACTGGATTAGGGGCCAACCTAATGGCCTCATTTTACCTTAATTATCACTTTAAAGGTTCTATCATTAAATATAGTCACAATCTGAGGTTCTGGGGTAAGGGCTTCAACATATGAATTGGGCGTGGGGGGGAGGGGTTATACAATTCAACCCCTGACAGCATGGCTGATTACCTTTAGGGAAGAAAAATGTGGAGATCCATAGATACTCTTTCGTGGTGCTGTGCCTTGCCACACTGAACTGGTTTTTTAATCCACAGGGATGTCCAACAAGTGCCTTTCTATCCCATGGCTGTCTGTGCCCTGATTTTATGGGAAATGCACTGACAAAGCTGACAAGGATAGGCAGATATGTAACCAGGGAGGATGAACTAGTAGGGGGTGATGAGAAGTGCTAAGTGTCCTAATGATACACAGACCAATCCTGTGGGGCAGGGAGAAAGAGTGGGAGGAGGAGGAGAAAGGGGAGGAGGAGGAAGAGGAGGAGGAGGAGGAGGAGGAGGACCATGACAAGGTGACTATCTGGGCAGGGTGTAGAGGAGCCTCCAGGGAACAGACTCATCCCTCAGCTTGAGAGGTAGGTCCTGTGGCCCGGCTGTATGCTTGTGTATAAAGGGGATGGTGGTTTAGGGAGGTGGCAGCCAACACCATCTTCCCAAAGCCCAGGTAAATCAACACGGGCAAGAGAGCTCATCCTGCAGGATCTAAGGTGTCCAAGCCATGGCTGAGAGGCAACTCCTCTCTCAATGCTACGGCTGCCTGCAAAGGTGCCCACTGTCCTCCATCACCTGGCCATCCCTCATGTCCTCAAGCCTCTCCAGTCCTGCCACCCAGGCCACCAGAACATATGCTCCCCCTCTCTAGATGATTCTGCCTGCTTACCCCAGTGGCAGGAAACTGAAAGAGCTGCTAGGGAGAGGGGCCCCAGAGCCCAATACTGAGACCACACGGAAGACAGTCCTTGGGATACCTGGGGTCCTATGCACAGGTACTACCTGCAGGTTAAGAAATAGTAATTATTAGAAATGGCAAAAGGATGGTGATACAAAGCAGACTGGTGGTTGCCAGACCAAGGGGGTGGTATTTTTTTAATCTTCAATTATACTGAAGTATAAAAATTATATATCAATAAAGCTAATCCCTCCCCCACATAAATAAATAATTTTTATATTTGTTGAAACTTGGTGAAGCAAATATTAATCATTGCTTACCCAACCATTATTCCTTTCCCCACTTTCTTTCAAGCCAAGTACCAGAGAGGTGCTTTCTCATCCTCCACTGAGCCTTGGGTGTTGACACATTTCTCTTCAATGGGACTTGATGGAAACTCCAGCAGGAGAATTCTGGAAACGGTTGCCTCTGTGACAAATTAGGATGGACAAGGAAAAATCCACCTTCCTGCCTTTGGACACAGTTGCATGAGAACGAGATGCCTGGAGCAGTAGCAGCCATGCTACAACCATGAGGGGATAAGCCTGAGAGCAAAGGCCAGTATGCTGAAGACAGTAGCCCCGATGGTTAGAATGAGTCCTTGCAATTATCACTGACCCATTGAATTAACCAACTCTAGAACTCTAACATTTAGATTTTTGGCTGTGTGAGTTGAAACATCTTGTTTTTAAAGCCACTGTTAGTCTACTATTCTTTTGCCCACTGCTAATAACACACTACAAGTCAGATGGTTTTCATCTTTACATACTTCTACCCCCAACCCCAAAACTGAGATCATGGTGAAATACAAGATAGAAACAGAGGCCTATAAGCTGAACCCCACAGTCCCCACAGATAACGCTTTCCCCTCTAGCCCTTAAGCAAAGTGGGCAAACAGATGCCCACTTCTCTTGTGCACGAGCACTTCCCCTGTTGCCCCTATATACACCCTGCAGGATCAAGGACTGATGATAGTGTTAGGTGTGACCCACATGCATACACCATCCCTGGGCCATGTACCCATAAGCCCTCATGTACCCAGGAAAAACTCAGTTTTCATCTGCGTTCCTGCATGATTATGCATTTGAACAAAAAAATTACAGTCACCACAGTTCTGGCTGCTTCAGCACCCTTTCCATTCCTCCAACCCAACACTCACCCTACTACACTAACTTAAGGATATTCTGGGATGGCAGGAGGCAGGGATTCTCCCAAGTTCACCCAAAGCCTGACCCACAGAAGATGCAAATGAAGCTAAAAGGATTAAGACAAACCAATAGAATGTGGGCATTAGGAAACAAATTTTGGAAGTAGAAGGGAATTAGGTGCTTTCCCAGAATGCCTGACCCTCACCCCTGGCCCCATTGGCACAGGGTCCTGCAGAAAAGTGGCAGAGCACATCCAGGCCTCCAGCTGTCTGATGCAACCTCACTGCAAAGGCTCCCCAGGCTGCGTATCATCTGACATGGTGCGTGGTGAACAGGCGACCCACACAAATGCTAACCATCCCACTGATGCAAGGACAGGGAGCAGCAGAACACCTTTTGCTTCCCGAGAGAGCCCAGGGCACTGTAGACAGACACCAAGAGACAGATAAGCTGTATGCTCCAAAAAACACTTTGCCAACACTTCCTATTTGGTTACATACCAAGATTTACTTTCTTGAGCTCATGGTTCAAACTCCTAAGTATTTCAGCAAATGCCTCAAGAGTATGGCGAAGGCCTGTAGGTTCCTGGCTAGTGGTGAGATCAGATATTGCCTACCCTAAGGGAAGGCCCTATAAGGACACAGCAAGAGGAATGTGCCAGCTCCACCCACTTGGGACCGGAACCACATACATTCTTTCTGAATAACTTCAGGGCTCGATTGTCACAACTACCATCAAGCATCACAAGGGCTCTGCAGCTCTGTCTCTGTCTCTCAGAGAAGTTACTCTGATCTAGTAAGGCATACAGACGGCACCTAGCACTGTGCCTGGCACGGACAGGCATGCAGTAAATGTCAGCTCCCCGGGTTCAGGTCACTTACTTATCACTGTGATGTATTCCGGGCATTGGAGGAAGGGACATGTAGTGTGTGCTGCTGCTTCTGTCCTGATCATCTGTAAAGTACTGAGCGAAAGCTTCTCAAAACTTCCTCATCACAGACTGTGCCCATGCAGCCGGCTCAGTGAACCTCACATCTATTTTCAAAAGCTCCCTCTATGCTAAGAAAGTGAGGACAGACGTCTGGATTCTCACTGAATCTTAGCTCAATACACTGAGGCCCTTCTAGCAAAAGCGAGTGGGATGGTGAAGGGTCTTGAAGTCATCTCTCAGGACGCCTGCAGGGTGAATGGGCAGAAGCTGCCAAAGCCTCAGCACAGCCTCCTGGTAAGGGCAGGTGTGGATTCACAGGCAGGGAACCAGCCAGAGGAAGCATCGGGGCCAACTGCTCGACTCAGATTCCCACACCAGGTGACCTCTAAAGTGTCTCCCAAGTTTGAAATGGTAGGACCTAGAGGCTCTGGGCAATGTGGTGGGTGGCCTGCAGGATCAGCAGAGGCTGGAGTCTGCACAGGACTCCCTTGTGGGGACCCTGGGAAGAAGTTTAGTCTGTAAGAACCTGATCTGAGTATGGGGCAGGGGAGAATGAACATTCCGGGCTTCCCAGACAGGCTCCCGTGCAGATTTCTCCTCAGGGACAGAAGCCCCAAGGCAGGAACAGTCCTCCCCCACCACTGGTTGTGCAGCTTGCTACGAGTAAAAAAAAAAGCTCCCCTCCAAGGGTGCTTTCTCTTCTTTCTCCTCACTCATTTATCCTGCCATGGCCCTAAAGCCTCCTTCTGACAAAAAGCCCCAGAATCTTCCCAGGTTTCTGAGAACCTAGAACCTGTAGTGGGAGAACCCTAGCCCTCAAGACTTTCAGGGGTGTCCAACCTGTTTTCTTTTCTGGCACACATTGGAAGTATACAAATTGTCTTGGGCCACATATTAAATACACAGACACTCACAAAAGCTGATGAGCAAAAGAAAAGGTCCAGGCATCCTGATATTCAACACCACAGATAAACAAAATAAGCCTCAAATAATCTGCATGCAGCCTGCGGGCCAAAGGTTAGACGTGCCCGCATAAGCTAATTTCTCCTCTAAGGGAGTCTCCTGGACTGCATGTCTAACAGACATCCAAAGCCATAACAGGCCTGAGGTCTCAAATTCTCAGGACCCTGCTGTTGTGGAAGAGGAAGGAGCCACAACAGGACCTCACATCAGGTCAAGACAAAAAGCACCCCACTATGCCGCTGGCACCTGGGCAGGCACTTCATCCATCCCTTCTCCAAGCACACAAACCTTTGCTGGTCCCGTTTAAGGCAGGGATCTAAATTCCAACATTGATCTCATCTCTAGTCCTGGAGGAAACATGGTCAACACTTAACCCCTGGAATTTTGAGATCAGTAACTAGCCCTCAATAGCACTCTCACCCCTAGGCCTGGCCAAGCACCAGCTGAGCTCACCCTCCGCCCTGGCTTTTGAGATCTTGAGGATTTCCCTTACATTCTATGAACTTAGCTCTTCTTTGAAAGGATGCTCATTACAGCTTATACAGCATTTCTACGTGCTTTGTCACTGGAAGATTTTCAAGATTTTTATTCCACTGGGGTATTCTAATTCACCCATTTGGGCTTGCTCATGGAAACCTTCCCTGGCTGACCTCCCACCAAGACAGGCAACTCTGGCCGTATCCCTGCACATCCACAAATGTAGCCTGAACGAACACTTAACTATGTGCCAGGCACTACTGTCAGTCAGGAAAAGACTGGATCTCTGCCTAAAACACACCAGCTCTACAAAAATCAGCAGAAACATGGTCTGTGCAACATGCTATTTAATTTGCATTCTACTCTCTGCTCAGGGAGTTACAGCTCTTTAGTGGCTTCTTGTGTTCACATCTTGTCTCCCCAAGCACACTGCCTGCTCCTGGAAGCAGGATCCTGGACCTACCTCCTGCCCTGTATTCACACCCCCAACGGCCTGGGACAGGCCTCTGCTCACGGTACACATCAGAAAACAAAATGTCTCTCCCCTAACTCACTCTGATGCTTCCAGCTGAAGCTCACTCTTGCCTTCTGTGGATTCTGCCAGCCGGGCCGGGCCTCCAGCATGACACAGCATCCCCGCCTGGCTTCCCTGACAACAGCACCCAGCATGACAAAGGATTCTCTGACAATAGGAGGAAGAGGTCTGCTCTCATTGTCTGTAGCAGCCAGCACAGTCACGCTCAGCACTCTCAGAACTGCAGCTGGGCCCGCACTTCTGCAGGCTCTACCCTACCCTGTATTGTCTATAAGAGAGCAGCATCCAACTCTCCTGCCAGCAACTCAAGTTCAATACCTGTAGCATGGAATTCACCCGTCTTCCTTCTCACCCCAACCACAGCAGTCCTGCTCCAGCAACCAGAAGTTCACACCTGGGTAAAGTGCTGCTAACCAGCCATTCAGAGATGGCAGAAACCTGGGGGGTCACTGGGACTCTTCCCTTATCATTGAGCCTTATCAATCACTGCAGACTTTACTGCCAAATATTTTGGGGGTTTTTTGAGACAGAGTCTCATTATGTTGCTCTGGGTAGAGGGCTGCAGCATCACAGCTCACAGCAACTTCAAACTCTTAGGCTTAAGCAATTCTCTTGCCTCGACCTGAAAAGCACTGAGCCAAAACTTCTCAAAACTTTGGCACTGAATTCACCCGTCTTCCTTCTCACCCCTAGTAGCTGGGACTACAGGTGCCTGCCACAATGCCTGGCGATTTTGTTGTTGTTGTTGTAGTTATCATTGTTGTTTGGCGGGCTCGGGCTGGGTTTGAACCCACCAGCCCCAGTGTATGTGGCTGGAGTCCTAGATGCCAAAATATTTTTAATATATGTCCTCAGTCCAGCCCTGTTTCCAGGCCTCCTCCCCTACAACTTGGATACTGTATGGCGCCTTTACTGCTCCCCGGCATGCTCTCTTCTGATCCAGGGCCTCATACCTCACCTCTGAGTAAGGCCTTTCCTCCATGCCTCACCTGCAGGCTGAAAGGCTAGGTCTCAGCCAAGCACACAAAGCTTCTCAGCTCTGAGGAAAAGATAAAAAGCAGACCCATATATGAGAACATCTATACAGACCTGTGAGACACAAACCCTTACACACAGGCAGGACCTGAGCAATACAGAGCTTGGCCAAAGCCACAGGCTCCCAGAAACACAGCTCCTCAGGGCTGGGAGAACTTCTCCTCAGCTCCTCTTAGTTGCTTTCAGGGTAATTTCCCATCAGCTGCCTAACTTCTACCAGACATAGCTCTGGGCCCTCCTGGAAGGTTCAAGTGACATGTGACAAGGATCTTCCCCCCCCCCCCCCTTTGCTTTCTTTTGCATTTGCTCTAGGATAAGAACTGGCATACTGGCATTATGAGCTCCTAACGACTAATATAAAGGAAATTGACTAAGTTCCAGGGTAAGTGCTTTAGTGTATGATTTGTTCCCTCCTCTGATACTGCACTGTAACTTTATTTCTGCTATACTATTTTTGTGTGCCCAAAACACAGTAGAGTATCTAGCCTAAGGAAGGTGCTTGATAAACATTTGCTGGACTAAATTAACCTTTGTTAAATTTTCTTTTAATACACTTCTAGATTCACAAGCATGTAGGTACCCAATACATATTTGTGAATGAACAGTTAATTAGTTGATTAGTTGGACAAATTTAACCCTCCAGGCAATGCCTGAGACCCTTCAAGTACATGAACTCTGAGGAATATGCACAGGCTTGTACAGGCTCTTTATGCTTTCCTGGGCCTCCTCATCCCTGGAGAAGGGAGGGTACAGAGAGTATAACCTGGGATGGCTCCTCAGGGGGCCCACATTTTAAATCCAATGACTCTGAAACCTGTAACTACAGAATAAAACTTGGATCCAATAAGGACTCCAGAAACACGCCCAAATGAACCCAGGCATGTGTTGTCTGA
Organism: Loris lydekkerianus; assembly: GCA_963574355.1. Classification (NCBI taxonomy): domain Eukaryota; kingdom Metazoa; phylum Chordata; class Mammalia; order Primates; family Lorisidae; genus Loris; species Loris lydekkerianus. The sequence continues at coordinate 18,802 of CAUYPK010132502.1, forward strand.
ACAGGTATCCCATACAAATTTATTGCATGCAGGCATCACAGTTGACATCTATCTATTCACCAGGAGCAAATTATTAAATGAGTGATAATTAGAGTAATGCAGACTTCCACTCTTTAATGGTTATTTTCATCACAACTGTTAGCAAACCAAAAGTGTTTTGAAAAAGAGTAAGTACCAGTATAATTTACCCCCTTTCTCAGGTTCAGTACTGCTGAGGTGTCAAGAATCCATCCTCAAAACAAGAGGCCACTATTTACATAAAAAGCCATAGGCTGATAAGAGAAATCACCCAGGGGGAAGTAGCCCTTCTCCTACTGAGAAGCCTTAGGCAAGTCTCAGCACATTTTGATCCTCAATGTGCTCATCTGTAAAATGGGGTTAATAGTCTCCTACCTCACTGGACCCTCTTAATAAATGCTACAATAATACTGGGGAGGGGGCTGCCCCGTAAGGTCATACAAACGTATTATTATTCTAAGCAATCTGTTAATCACTGATGATACTGTACGCCAGAATGTGTTACAAAATTACTGCCTCTGAGCATACGTTATCCAGGACAGATACTTGACACACCTAGGAGATGAGCTATGTGTAAACCGAACCCTGTTTCAAACACTTCATCAGAGGGAGTTTCCTCAGGCAACCCGAGCGCGTCCGGGACATCCAGGAGGGTCGGCTCTGCGCATTTTCCACTATAACTGGGTTTTCTAGAAAGCCAGGCAATTTCCTCGCGCGACCAGAGCCTGCCCGGAGCCAGGATTCCTGAGGTTCGGCCCAGGCCCGGCTGGAGCTGGGGCCCGACTGCCCGCGTGCCCCTCCCGCGTTCTGGGCGGCTCCTTCCTCTCGCTGCAGCCCTGGCGGCCGAGGCCCTCGTGCTGTGTCACTTTCGCCCTGCGGAGGCTCCAGCCACCACCGCGCAAGCATCTCGGATGTCTTTCTCCCTCGCCACTCCGGCCCCCAGCCCGGGAGACACAGTGCCAGGCCGGCGGGCTTCGGGCAGCGACTAGGGCGGCAGCAGCGGGCTGGGCCTGCCCTGGGGCAGCCAAGCAGCCTGTGGCTCCCCCTGTCCCCAGATTGACTGAGTGGGGAGTGAGGGGACCGCAGAGCGCACTCATCTCTCCAGGGTCTAGGAAGCAGGCGGCGAACGCGCGCGGGCACGCACCCCCACGGAGCGCCTTGGTGCAAGGGTCAACCCTAGGGTGTCCGGGGACCGCGACACGCACGCGCGCGCCCGTGGCACCTCCCCACCCAGCCAGACCAGTCCACGGGGCCGCCGAGTAGGCGGCCAGTAGGCCGGGTCAGGGGGCGTCGCGGACGCGGAGGGAGAGGGCGCGTGACTCCTGCCGCACGGCGGGTCGGGGACTCTGCACGGATGACACGCACCCGCAACCCTAGGGTCTCCCCCAGCCCATAGCCGCACGATCCCCTCTCCGGAGAAACCCGGACCGGCGGGCGGAGACACAGGACCCCACATGGAACCGTAGGAGAGCTGGCGGGACCGGTCCTGCGGGGGATCTGGGCCCACAGCATCGCCACTAAGCGGCGGTCTGCGGTCCCCGCCCCCCACACACGCCTGAGCGATGTGTACACACACACACGGAGGGGCGGGGGAGGTGACGCCTCACTCCTCGGGGTGGGGGCGCACGCAGAGCCACTAGCCATCTTTCCCCTGTACACGCCGAACCCTACTCCTGGCTCACAATCACCCCAGTCCCCACCGCCCCAACCCGGAAAACTCCGCGGAGACAAACAGCTAGCACCACCCAGATACGGGTTTGGATCCCAGCTTGTCTTTTTAAGGTCCGTGGAGAAACGCCGGGCTCAGACTTGCGGTCCCCGGACGCCGCCTCCGGTTGCATTCAGACACCGGCACGCTGCCCTCGGAGGCCCAGACCTCCGCCGCAGCCCAAGACCCTGCCCGCCCTCTGCACCCGCCAGCGCGGACGATAGTCACCTGCTCGTCGTCCTGACGAACTAGAGCAGGAACCCACCCCACTGCCGCTGGGGTCACTCGCCAAAGAGAGCTGGTCTTTCAGAGCCTGTCAACTTAACCCCTGCCCCACCGGGCGGATCTATTCCCCAGGCCGAATTACACGGCGGCGACGGGAATAATAAAAAAGACAACAAAATCACAAACAGGAGGAATGCCCAAAGCTGAGACCGCAATGGGTCCACCGATTTGGTTTCTTCCTCTGCTCCCATTCTCCTCGACCCCCCGAGGCCCGCCGGCTCACCAGGGACGGAGGGGGGAGGCTGCACCCTGTCTAGACGCCAGCCATCCACAGACATCCCCGAGCCCGCGGGGATGGGCGCGCACACACACGCTCACGGCCACGAACACAATCAGTCACCAGGGGAGGGAGGGGCGGAGTGGAGACGCGCTCCCAGGGTCCCCCTGGCAGCCCCAAGTGCAGCAGACCCCGGCGCCGAGACGTGCTCCCCACCTCGGCGGAGCGCAATCAGAACAGCTGCAAGTTTGGCTGGTACTAAACCAACTGCTCGATGCAGCAAATGCGAGCTTCAAAACAAAAGGGAGAGGAATCACGCTCGCTCCCTTCCTCACCCCCCCCCCCCAACCCCGGGTCGGAACCCGGCACATGACAGCGGCTACACCCCGCAGCTCCACAGCGAGCCGGGCTCCTGCCGAGCGCCCCTAAGAACACCCCTGGGCGAGAGATCCAGGGCCGCGGCTCCCCGCGGGGTCCAGAACAGGACAGGGAACGGGACAAACCAGGAAGGGGCTAGATTGTGGAGTGCAGTCCCCACCGAGGGGGAGGAGGGGCGGTGGATGGGTGCGGGCACCCCACTGGCAGAGGCTCAGCGAGGAGGAAGGGGGCTAATTGTTTGGGGTGGTTTTCTCGGATTTATCTATAAGCAGGCGCATGTCACGCAGCCCTCCTCCCAAGTCTTCGAATCGATCGCCAAGCTGGGGTGACTAAAAGAGGAGGACGGACGAGGAGATGCTCACCTTGGGGTTCTTCGGGCCGCCGCGCGAATCCCAGTCGGGGGTGGGGGAAGGGGACAGGGAAGGGGAAGGGAGGGACCAGGCTCTGGAGAGCCGACTCCTGCCTCGAGTTCGGCGCGTCCCAGCTGCAGATCGGACCGGGCGCCCCAGTGCAGAGACCCAGCAGACAGGGGAGGGAGGGAGGGAAGGGAAAGAGGGAGGGAGGGGCGGGTAGAGGGGAGGGAGTATAGGAAGGAAAAAAAAAGGTTCGCGGATCTGACACAGGGAAAGAGAATGTTGGAGAGTGACGTCCAGGCCCCGCCTTCCCCTCCGGCCACGTGCAAAGACTTGAAAGGAAAGAACGAGACGGGAGGCCTGCTGGGTAGTGTAGTTCGCCTTTCTTTCTCGGGATGGCGGGCCCGGGAGAGCGGGTTGGCCCGGGGACGCAGGAGATGCCGCCCGAGCAGCAGACGCCAAAACCCTGCCCCCAACGACTCCACGGTGCTGGCCCAGCTTGGGGTTGGGGACTTCTGAGGTGGGAGAACTGCGGGCTTAGGCGCAATCCAAGCTAACAGAAAATGTTTGGGTTTTGAGTCAGAAAGGCTTCCTTGCTTAAAGTGCAAAAATCTGTCCTAATGGCAGATAAAAGGGAGCTTTGTGTATGTACTGGGGGCCCAAGTGGTGGTAATTAATGCTGCATTAAATGCCATGCTCGCTGATTGAGATGCATATGTTATAATTAACATTTGAGCATCTCTGTGGCAGGGGCGGGATGTTGTAATTAGATATGCACTTTGCAACCAATTAATTTTTCTTTGGCCAAGCTAAGGGCTGGGATGTGGTAGCTGGGAGAATTCAATGCAGTGGATAATTCAGTAATCACTTAACCAGATCATCAATGTTTTGGTAAAACTGAACTTGACACAAAGAGGCCTGCAGGAGAAATACTGTAGAAAATGCTATATGCCCCACAAAGCAAGGGGGTTAGAAACTTATTGTTGGAACTGTACGACACTATATAACTGCTGTAGAAATCCATTTATTAATTCATTTAACATTTGGTAAGCCCTTTCCACAGATCAGGCACATCTGAGAATGCCAAGACAGGTAAGACCTATCTGTGCCCTCAAGGAGCTCAGTCTAATATAGGGAGCACAGTCAGTAAAAAAACTGGGAGGTGGAGTCAATACTTAACATAGGGATGAGCCCAAGGTGCTATGGACCACCCACCTCCTCCAACTAGGAGCAGCCAAACAGACTGGAGTGAGAGAGGATCAGGACAACTTCCTGGAGGAAGTGGTCATTGAGCAAAGATTTTTGACAAAGGCAAAGGAAGGGGTAAGCATCTGATTATGGCTTCAGGGTACAAAGCCCCCCAGATGGAAGAGAAGAAAGCTAATTCAAAAGGTCCCAACAATTTGGTAGAGCAGAAGGGGACAAATTGGGGGATGAGAGCAGTAAAGGAGAGGGGGTGGCTGGAGGGTGAGTATAGAGGACAGATGGAGCCTGGGATGGCTTTGCAGAAGTGGGGATGCCTATGGTCCTTAAAGGATCAATAGAATTTTGTTTTGGGTGGAGAGCTTGTCTTTTAGGTTTGAGATACTGCAGGGGTGGGCCAAGTCATAGAAGAAAAGCAGAGCAGCATATACACTCCCATCCTGTAGAGCAACTAGTTTGATTCTTGTGTCATCCCCGCCCTTCTAGAGAGAGGCAGCAAGTCCAGAGACTAAGCAACTTATCCACAGCCATGGATTGGTAAGAAGCAGAATGGGTACCAGAAGCTAGTTATCTGGGTGCCCACCCCCCTTCAAAAGGAACATGTTTAAGCACAACTGACTCTTCCCACTGGTTTGTCCCTTTTAGCATTTATGCCTCATTGGCTCAGCAGTGAGTTATTTTTATGCTTTAACATCTGGACAATTTCTTGGGTTTACGAAATATTAATAGTACTAAAGTCTACTCATTCAGCAAATTCTCCCTTACCTTATTGTCAATGTTGGTTTTGCACATTATGTGGTGGGCTCACCACCTGCAAAGGAAACAAGAGTAAAGCTGTCTGGTTCTTGGCTTTGCTTTTGCTTTAAATTACACCCTCCCAGGTGAGGAGAGGCTGAGCAATGTACAGAATGTGAAACATCTGTGGAGAGCACGTGCCTCGTCTGGGGCAGCTGCCTGGAGTGTGAGAGCAGCGGAGACTACAGGTTCTGAAGTCCCAGGCCTGATGTTTCCTGACTCTGTGACCTTGCGCAGCTTGTTAACCTCCAAATGGGGTGACCTTGGGTGGCTTACTCAATAGCTTTTCTTGCTCTTGTGAGAAACAATGGTGATAACATAGTTAAACTGCCTATGCCACGTGAAAAGGGCTCAACTTTGATTCCCTTTCTTGTCCCACATCTTTCTATCTCATGAGAGTAATCCTGGAATTTTCTTTCTCACACCAGTTGAGCTGGTGATGCAGGAAAGATTCTTGAGGGTGATTCATCTTAATGTGTGAACTAAGTTAGGCTTATCATCAAGGAGCCTTGGCCTGGTTCTAGTCTTCAATCCTACTGGCCCAGCGCTCTTTACCTTTATCAGCTGACAGTATTCATGCTCTGCCTCCCTACCCTGCCCCCCCCCCCCAGGATCTCCACAGGGTGTCACCCCACTCAACACTGCCTTCTCTGGGCAGTGCCCTGGGCCCCATATTGCTGCTCCGTGCCCATCAAAACTTCCTTCCTATTCTCCCTACTCTCACAGCCTGGCTGGCTGCTTCCCCTCCAGTCTAATAAATGTTCATTAACACGTAAGGTATTCTTGCCCTTCTCTTCTCTGACTCCGACATTCTCGTCTTCTTATTGATAGCTCTCTGAGAGGCCTGTTGGTGGAATGGGGCTGTTTGAGAGGAAGGCTCTGTGGACCTCTCAGACCAAAGCTCCCCAACGTGGGAGGCGTGAGGTTTACCTGGCCACCCACCTGCCCCCCTCACCTTCCCTTCCTTATCCGCTCTGTAATTGATCTCGTGCCCAACCTTTTAGGCTTTGGTCAGAAGAGCTTCTGGGTACAGAGTTAATGAACTAGAGATTTGTGGTGACAGTGGTGGTTGGCGGAGGGGGGTGAGACAGTGTAATGACACTGGTACTGGTTTCATGGTGGCAGATTTTGAGAGGCCAGGAGTTGCCTCTGTCTGATTTGTTACCACATAGCTTAGAAAGGAAAAGTCAAAATGTTTCTTTGTTGTAAGCAGTTGCTTCTCCTAAGCCACACTGCCTAAGACACTAGCAAAAAGTAGTATTTCTGCTTTCTTCCCATGCCTTCTCTCCACCTACCCCCATAACCTTTCTAGGCGACACACTTGCTGAAGGCCTGGTGGGAGACTAAACAGAATGTGGGGACTGAAAACAGGCTGACACCCAGAAGGTAACAGGAAAATAAAGTGCCCACTGTGTGAGGCTGACGGTTAAATAAGCTAAGAGATGCTCGGAGGCTGCAATGGTCAGAGAAGTTTCGGGAAGACACGTGGGGCTACATCTACTTGTAACTTCTCACTGGGAGGAGGTCAGCAGTGGCCCAAATCTCTGTTTTGTAGCACTGGCTTGGAGGCATTGCAGAAGTGGTAACCTTCAGTGAGAGCCAGAGAATGGCTTCATGGTGCAGCTGGGCAGTCACTGACCCTGCAAGAGGAAGGAAGTCGCTAGTCTAGTGTCTACGCTCTGTTACTGTGGTGTTGTCCCGGAGAGATAAAGGCTTGATAGAACCAGGTTGAATTTCACCCATCCCTCTTCTCAGCTTCCACTACACCACCCCCAAGACCAACGCCTGAAAGGCAGATGCGAAGTGATACCTTGTGGTGGAGAAAGGGACACGAAGAGAGAATAATAAACTTGAGAAAAGAAAAAGTGAAATAAGAAATAAGCAGCAAATATTTCCTAGGAGCACACTTTCCCATGAGGAACAAGCTTGTGAAAGGACTTTCTTGCCCCTGTCCTGCTGTGTCACATTTCCTCTGTCTGGGCCTCAGTTTCCACACCTGTAAAATAAGAAGACTGGAGTCTATGATCTCTAAGATTATCTTCAAATCTGAAGTTCTCCCTTCAAAAACTTTACAGACTCACCAGTAAAAAAACTATAAAGTTAAGTAGCCAAAGGGATGAATTTTAAGCTGTTTAATTTCAGCATTTCAGAAAGAATTTTAAGCTGTTTAATTTCAGTATTATGATCCCCCTGAGTCCAGAGGGATCATAAAACTTCTGATCTCCTCTTGCAAGATTCAAGGACAATGAAATGAAGCTCCTAAGTCATCAGATATTCCTCAAGTCCTTCAGAGTTCAAGGTTAGACCTCAGAGGTCAGGGGCAGGAGCACCACAGCTTTGTCCATGATGAAAAGACTGGATTTTTGTTTTCCAGGCCACAGTCTAGAAAAACCAAATGGCTCTCACCCTGGGAGGGTCGACAAGGCTAGATGGCTGTGAGGCATATGCCTGATCCAAAGGACCACTTTCTACGTGGACTTAAGGGTCCCTGGCTCCATCAGATGAACTCAGCCAATCAGATTTCCTCTTGGAAAACTCTGAAAGAGGAGGTAAAGAAACTTCCGCTCATTGGTGATGGCTCATCAGATGGAGGTTTGTGGCCAAAGTGGGCCAGGTGTGAGATAAGTAAGCAGAGGGCGGGGTAGGGGGAGGAGAGGAGGGAGAGATGTTTAGAGTAGCCTCAGCTCCTAACTTCCAGTTCTTAGTCACTAGTCGTTCTACTGCACCTCTTGATTCTTGATACCTGTGGATCCTTAGAGTAATCCCTTTTAATTTGTGTTAGGTTGAGTAAATTCTGAGCTTTGTAATCTAAAGATCTAGATTTGGAACAGCCTGAAAGAGGAGGGGAAAGGCAGAAAGAGGACTCACTGTGGTCCCTCTAGCTGGGAATCTCCCCCTCCTGACGACACCCTTCCTGTTGCTATCCCACATGTCTCCGTCTTCAACCAGTTTATCATATCTGTCTCCTAAGATCTTATTCTGAAATATCTGCAAAATCTTTTGGCCTTGAATCTGCCACAAGTCTCTAAATCCCTTTCCAAAGAATAATAGCACATATATTACTTGAGCAATTACTATTTGCCAGCAAAAAGGGAAGTGCCTTTTGTTCTTTGTCTCATTTCCTTGACACAACAACTTAGACAATGAAAGAAATTGAGAATAGTCAGGGTGAAGTGACTTACCCAGGGGCACACAGGTAGGTGGTGGTCCATTGGAACCAGCAAGGTTAACCAGACCTTTCACAATTTGTTTCAATTGAAACACCACGGTCCACATTCTCTAAGTCCCCCAGCAAGCACAGCACTGTCTTCAGCTGCAGAAACATTGGGAACATCTTTCGTCCTCGCTGATGCATTTCTAATAAGGTGATTTTTTTTTCTTTTAAACTGAGGCTTCAGAGATGTGTGTATATCTGATGCCTCAAATGATTCTATGCCATAGAATAATGATCTTTGTTCATTTACCTCATCAGCCAAAAAAAAAAATTTTAATCTGACATCTTTAATAGATGTTTATCCATTTATTATTTGTTTATCTGTATAATATTTGCTCCAAAAAAAAAAAAAAAGACATTTTAAATGATGGTCTAAAGATGAAATAAATATTTTTAAGTAATTTAAAATATTTTATAAATTATTGATTCAAAAGTCCTTCTGCTCTCAGAAGATTACTTTCTGCCTACGTTTAACACAAAGGTGAATATCCATAAATACCATGATCTTTTCTTTGGGCCTCCCCCCCGCCCCCCAGTGTCTCATTTTGGGACATCTGTACTTGGGGCCCACTTAGCAAACTCTGGATTTTGAGTGTCTGTCACATTCCCTAATTTGTTAGTAATAAAACCGCAGGAAATAGTGAAGATGCAATCAGCTGAATCTGAGTGAAGTTTCATGACTTCTTATTATCTTTGTATTTTTTATTGTTTTATATTTTAAACAGGTGAATTGTCATGTGTAATTATAATAGTTGAGATCTCATTGCTTATGCATTTTGATTTAGTCATGTAATACAATTAAATGCACATAATTCCGGTGATATTAAAAAGTCTTCATAAACACCATTTGAAAATCTTTTTTTTCTTTTCTTTTTTTTTTTTTTGAGACAGAGATTCATTTTGTCACCCTCAGTAGAGTGCTATAGCATCACAGCTCCCAGCAACCTCCAACTCTTGGGCTCAAGAGATTCTCTTGCCTCAGCCTCCCAAGTAGCTGGGATTACAGGCACCTGCCACAATGCCTGGCTATTTTTTGTTGCAGTTGTCACTGTTGTTTAGCTGGCCTGGGCTGGGTTTGAACCCGCCAGCCTCAGTGTATGTGGCTGACACTGTAACCACTGTGCTATGGGCACGGAGCCTAAAAAATCATTTAAAAGACCTTTTTTAACCCTAGTATTTATTAAGTATAATAATGCATTTGCTCTGCTTTAAGTATCATGAATGGGGCACACACATTCAACTAGGTTTATGAACTTCACAGTTTAGTTTGGAAGACAGACATATTTTAAACAGAAACGGCAATTTAAGATTAAAACCCCAAATTTGCCAGACGTATAATACAGAGTGATCATTCAGAGGAAAAGCAGCCCTTTAAAAGCTAGAGCAGCAGGAATGATCTGGGGGAGGTGTGGGGCCTGAGCCAGGCTTGGAGGGGACAGGCTGGGGAGGGGGTTCTCCCAGTGGCAGTGGAGCAAAAGTTTGGAACAGGAATTGACAGGCAAGAGGAGTTCAGCAAAGAGGAGGAGGCTAGAAGTCCAGAAAGTTAATAATGTGCAGCTGGTTCAAGGTTGGACCCAGGAGGCAGACAGACCAGATTTGAATCTTGCCTTCTTGACTTTTATAACCACATGGCCTTGAACAATTTGATCACTCTAAGCTTTCATTTCCTCCATAAAGTGAGGTTATAATAAAACATATCTCAGTAAATTGTTATGAGGATTAAAGGAGATAATGTACATAAAATGCTTAGCTTCTGGTAAGGGCTCATAGTAAGGTAGGTTTTATTTTATAATTGTTATTATTTTTGCTACTACATTGGATATAGGCTTTGTGGGACCAGGAAAAAGAATCTGACCAGTCTGAACTTTATTCTATGACCAAGGGGAGGTGAACTTAGATTTGGGGTTTAAGTAATAATTCAGCCAGACGTTGGAGTGTGGCCCAGATCATGGGATTCATCCTGGCCTGAACCCCAGGGCCAGTGGTCCTCATCCTCACCTTCAGCATGCCCTCTGGGGGTCCAGCAGAACTTGGGGAATGAGGAGCTTGCCTCTTGCTGCTCTAGGAGCTGACAATCTATCCCTCTCTCATTCATGGGCAGACATATTCCCCCCAAACTCTTTTTCTGTTTTGACAGTATTTATTATCAGATTTGTGTATATTTCACTCTTCCCAGGAAAGACTTGAGACAGCTTTTCAAATTCTAAGATGTACCTACCAGTATATGAAAATAGGAGTTTACATAAACAAAAGACTGCAAGATGGTTTTATCCCTTTTACAAAAGGAGTAACTATAGTTTCTTTAAATAACAGCTCATCTGGTACATACAACGTCGGATCTGATTTATAAAAGTTTGCTTTAGCCTCACCTCTTCTGGAACTTGCCCACGGCTTGAGTGTATTTCAGAGCGTTACTCCCCATTCTCACCTTCACAGGAGTTGGCTGATTTTCATCGAGTTTAGTGTTTGAATAGAGGGTGTGTGAAGCCCTGTAGTTTGTTCTGTGCAGAGCTAAGTGAGTGAATGGAACATGGTCTTCTCCATTCTCTACCGGAGATCACTGAACTGCCAATTGGTCAGGGATTCCTGCTTGGAGGTGGTGGCAAAGGAGGTTTTCAGAAAAACAAGGGAAGATGCCTTTTGGCTGACATGGGATGAGAGACCATCCCAGGGGAAGAAAGCTAGGTTACTATTCTTCTGATAGAGTCCTGGCAGAGGTGGCCTGGGACCTTAGGCAGGGCCACAGGAGAGAGAGGGAAGCTGGCTAAGAGAGTTCTCCCTCTAGAAAAAAATGTTGGTCTGACATGGAGCTAAGATATGAAACATTCCCTTTCTTCTATATTCGTATATTTCAGGCCTTATCAAGTATACCTTATACTATAGTTTGAATGTGTCCTAATGCATTGATCCAACACATTCTTTCTTCCACCCTAAAAAGTATGTCATGGAAACCGAATATCCAGGGCAACAGTGTTGGGAAGTATGTAGGTCCTGAGGTATGGGATGTATGTAGGTCCTGAGGTCTCCACCCTCCCGAATGGATTAATTACTGATTATGAAAGGACTTTAGGCTGTAAATTCCATCTCTTGCTCACATGTTCCTATCCTTCCGCCTCCCACCAAGGACGGATGAAGCAAGAAGGCCTTTGCCAGATGCAGGCCCCCATACCTCAGACTTACCAGCCTACCGAAATGTAAGAACTACATCTTTGTTCCTTATAAATTACCCAGTCTCAGGTATTCTGTCATAGCAGCACAAAGAGGACTAAGATACCCTTTCAGTGGGCAGGTTGCCATGGCAACCTTAAAGTCACAAGAGGGCATCTATAATTGGTAGAAAATGATACTAATTTAGTTACAGGTTGCCTTTTTTTTTTTTTCTGGGAGGAGTTTTATTGTTCGGCTACTTAAAGTACTCAGATGTGATCTTTTTGCCTGAGCAGACTAATAATCACCTTGTAATTTAATTACTGAGCAAGTACCAGTGAACTCTTCTGCTATCACTTGCATTGTAATCTTTGAGTACCACCTTCTTGGGCAAGGTCTATCTCTGAAAGCTGTGGTCATCCAGACAGAGGTCTGAACTGATGCTGGGAAGCCATTTAGCCATGGAATCAGTTGGCAGGATCCTTGTGAAATGCACACATGTTCTGAGTGGCCCACCTGTGAGCTCTGACAGGCATTCAGTTCCATGAAAGCGCATTCTAGGTTATCCACACTGTTACTTCTCCATTCACTACTTTCTTATTCCACCTGGTAGGTTATCATTTTCTAGGTATAGAAAACTTCTAATCATGGAATTGTAGTTACTTACATTTTTTAAATTTAAAAATATTATGGTAAAATATACATAATAAAAAATTTACCATATTTTGCCATGAATGGTGTGCATTGTTTTGCCTAAATTTTTGAGGGAAAAGTTTAACTTTTTAAAAGTTAAACCTTAAACTTGGGGAGTAATAATTTCATTATCTATATGCTTTTAATTATTTTATTTATGCTTATGCATTAAAAGTATAACTCTAGAAAGCAATAATGATATCCATATGCAAAATAATACCCTGGAATATGGTAAGTATTCCATATTCCACAGCAAATTCCTAAGTTAATTTGCTGTGATACCTTGTGGGCTAACCAGCCAATTGCAACCTCTTGATGGGTCAGTAAACAAGCCCTTTAAGGCCCTAATGAAGAAAGAGTGGACAATGTGGATATAGTTAGTTATTAGCTGGTTAGGTTACCAGTTAGCTGGTAATGGTTTAACACCTACAGGTCAAATGAAGAAAGTATCTATTGCTCAGGTTTGTGATTGGATACTAAGATCTTAGAAAGGTGTCAAGAAGGAAGTGGTTATGAAATCATTTTAAAAATGTAGTATCAGCAATGCTGCAGATGGAACTGAGGATCATGAAATTCACCGGATGAGAAAAGTGACCCTTCAGAAGACACCAGTAATGTAGAAATTGAAGAAACTGATATTTCTGATATTGGCAGTGATGAAGAGCTCTTGGCCTTTCATGATGTGTAAGCATTTCAAATTTGTACTGGTCCATAAAATTCCTTGTACCTTGTCCCTGATCTTGTGTTTTGTAATTACATTAGAACCTCTGTAAGGTGATCACCCAAGGGACCATAACAAACTGGTCAACATACAGAGGTAGTCAACATAAGGAACTACCATTGAGTACATGTGGCACTTGTCAGGTCTGTGAAAATTAGGTCAATGTAGATAGGTGGTCCTATGGAGGTTCTACTGTATTTGTTACACAAAATTCCTTGTATCATATATAAAAGCTAAAATTTCTTTATAATATAAAAAATAAGTACCAAAATATAAACAAAGAAAGATTTGAATTAAAACAAAATCTTTTTTTCTTGAACATTTGGGCCAAAAACATGAATGTGCATTATAGATGGTAATGCTAGCATAATACGGTACCATCAGAACAATTTTAAGGGTATATTTACCATACATTTAAGTTTGGCATTAAATATATATAAATAATTTTTATTTATTTATTTTTATTTATTTTTTTTTTTAGAGAGAGAATCTCACTATGTCCCCTGGTAGAGTGCCGTGGTGTCACATCTCACAGCAACCTCAAACTCTTGGGCTTAAGTGGTTCCCTTGCCTCAGCCTCCCTAGTAGCTGGGACTATAGATGCCTGCCACAATGCCCGGCTATTTTTTTTGTTGTTGTTGTCACTGTTGTTTAGCTGGCCCAGGCTGGGTTTAAACCCACCAGTCTTGGTGTATGTGGCCGACACCATACCCACTGAGATTCAGGTGCTGCCCAGCATTAAGTATATTCACACTGCTATACCACCATCACCACTATCTATCCACAGAACTCTTGCAAAACTCAAACTTTGTATCAATTAAACCATAATTCTTCATTCCACTCTGCCCTCAACTCCTGGCAACCATGCTCTAATTTTTTTCTATAATTTTGGCTACTGTATGTTCTTCATATAAGTGAAATCAGAGAGTATTTGCCCTTTTATGACGGGGTTATTTCACTAAGCAGCATAAAGTCATCAATGTCAGAATTTCCTTTTTTAAGCCCAAATAATATTTCATTGCATGTAAAGACCACATTTTTGTGTATCCATTCATGTATCAATGGACATTTGGGTTGCTTCCTCCTTTCGGCTATTGCAAATAATGTTATAAACATGGATATACAAATATCTCTTTTGCAACCTGCCTTCAACTCTTTTGCATATACCTAGAAGTGTAACTTCCAGGTTTTATGGTAATTGTATTTTTTTGAGGAACCAACAGACTGTATTCCATAATGGCTGCACCATTTTGCATTTCCATAACAGTACAAGTGTTCCAATTTCTCCACAACCTTGCAAACACTTGATTTGTCTGTTTGTTTGTTTTGGATAGTAGGCAGTCTACTAGGTGTGAGACAGTCATAGTTATTTTTTAAGGGGAGGGCCTGTCCAGTGCTACTCTTCAATGATAACACCACTACTAATAGCAATTATAATAACTGACATTAATTGAGCAGGTAATATGTAGTAGATACTATTGTATAATCTCATTTGATCCTCAAATAAGCCCTGTGAATAATGTGTTATTATTCTCATTTTACAGATGAATAAACTGAGATCTAGAAAATTTATGTAATTGGTGATTTGTAATAACCAGTTAATTATCCAATGCCACTAAAGGTTGATACTAAGAAGCTATGGATTCCTTAGCACAGATCAAAACCTATTTATAAGTGGACAGAACAACCTCTAGTAATGCAATTCTTTTCTTATATTTCTAAAAGCTAATGACTTTCCCAGTAATGACAACAAACAACATTAAAGACAATGATGTTGGTGATGTTAAAGAAGAAAAAAGGAATTGAATATAACCAAATGTTCAACTATAATCTCCATATGTAACAAAAACTAAAACCTTCAATATCTGAACATTTCAGAAAACTAAATCAGAGGGTGATTATTCATATAATGGAATTATTTCCTTTATAGAAGGATTGACTGAATTATCCTCTTCTGTGATGAGCTTTTCCATTTAAAATAAGAATTAGTTTATAACAATGTGATGTATATATAGTTTCCCCCAAAGCACATCTATAGCTCAGCATGAAGCCAAATCAAGTTGCAAAAATGCTTCTGATTACTGGATAATGATAGTGGGAAATATTTGCTCACTTCAGCATTTGAGAATTCCAACTAGGAAAGGATTTGTAGGCTCAACTATCAAACCACTTTTCTTAATATTGGCGAAATTATGAAGACCAGAGAAATGCCAAAAGACAGGTGGAATGAATTATTAACAAATGTTTTTATAAGCACTTCACAAGTAATCACTTGGAGACTTCTTAACAAGACATAAATAACAAGACAGGCCAAATGTTTTTTGTCTTGCCAATGCTAATAAGGAGCTAGAATACAAAATCTTCTTGTACTGATAACGCTGATAGAATAGAGTAGGAGAGAGCCGTAGATTTGTTACGCATTTGACAATCTCTCCTTACCTCACGAAAAAGCAGAAATGTCAATGGGTGATAAGGCATGACTAGATGAGCCTTCACTCCTGACTTTCTGGTAGAAGATTTTTGTCCAGTTAATCAGCACCTTCCCTCCATGTCAAGTACGAATAACATTCAGCTGCTATTAACAGAAATCCATATTACAATGGATTAAAAAAAAAAGAAGAAGAAAAAAGATAGGAATTTTCTCTCACATAAAAAAAAAAAAAAAAAAATGGTGCAGCCACTTTGGAAGACAGTTTGGCAGCTTCTCACAGAACTAAACATACTCTTATCATACAATCCAGCAATAGCTCTCCTTGGTATTTACCCAAATGAGTTGAAAACTTATGTCCACACAAAAACCTACACATAAATGTTTATAGCAGCTTTATTCATAATTGCCAGAACTTGGATGCAACCAAGATGCCTTTCAATAGGTGAATGGGTAAACAAACTGTGGGACATTCAGACAACGGAAAGTAATTCAGCAGTAAAAAGAAATGAGTTATCAAGCTACAAAAAGGCATGGAGGAAGCTTGGTGCATAACGCTAAGTGAAAGAAGTCGATCTGAAAAGGCTACCTGCTGTGTGACTCCAATTACATGACATTATGGAAAAGGAAAAATTATGGAGAGGGTAAAAAGATCAGTGGTTGCCAAGAGTTGGAGTGGGGGTGGTAGGAATGAACCTTGGAGCACAGAGGACTTTTAGGGCAGTGAAACTATTCTATATAAAAGTCATTGTGCAGCTCGGCTCCTGTAACACAGTGCTTATGGCGCCAGCCACATACACCGAGGCTGGAAGGTTCGAAACCAGCCCAGGCCAGCTAAACAACAGTGACAACTGCAACAACAACAACAAAAAATAGCTGGGTGTTGTGGAGGGCGCCTGTAGTTCCAGCTACTTGGGAGGGTGAGGCAAGAGAATCCCTTAAGGCCAAGAGTTGGAGGTTGCTGTGAGCTGTGACGCCATAGCACTCTACCAAGGGCAACATAGTGAGACTCAGTCTCAAAAAAAAAAAAAAGTCCTTGTGTCTTTGTCAAAACCAATAGAATCTGCGTGCAAAGAATGAACTCTTAGGCAAACTTCAGTTAATAGTGGTGCATCAATAACAGCTCATCAACTGTAACAAATTCACTAATATAGTAAGGCAGCATGTTAATATTCAGGGAAACTGTGGGGATGGGGGATTTGGGAACTGTGGACTTTCCACTTATTTTTCTATAAACCTAAAACTGCTCCCAAAAAATCCATCAATTTTATTAAAAGAATAAAGCAAGACTAAGCAACAAAGAAGTCCAGAGTTAGGCAATCTGCTGTTAGTGTGACTGCTCCACGCTTATCAGGCGCCCAGCTTCTCCCATCTTTCTATTTTACCTTCCCTAGTGAATGGCTTCCAAAGTCAAAGTTAGCTCATGGTCACAAAATGGTGGTGTGGGCTCTGGCCATTTGAACACCCCATAGCTGTAGGGAGATTGGAAGACAGGCAAAGCAACTCCTGGTTTCCCAAGTCAGTCCCTTTCAAGAGACATCCCAATCAAATATAGACTACTTATTAGATAATTAAGGAATTATTGTTAATGTTACTAGGTAAAATATTTGTATTGTGGTTATGTTAAAAAAGAAAGTCTTTACCTGTTAACAGCAGTGATTTTTAACCAGCATGCTGTGAAAAATTTTAAAGATCATTATATTATTTTTAAAAGACATTCAAAGCACAGTAACTATATTCTTTTTTTTTTACTCTTTTTTTTTTGTTTGATGAACATAATTTAAATGTGTGTGGAAGTTTAATTATAGGTTCAAGTGTGCCGTGAGATAAAAAATGTTGAAAAATGCTGTCTTAGAGAGACATACTGAGATATTTATAAGTAGAAATAACTCAACTAGCTTTTGTTTTAATTTATCAAGAAAAAGAGCCAAGATAGATGAAACAAGAATAGCCAGATGTTGATAGCTATAAAACCATGTGAAGAGTACATGGAAGTTCTTGTTTTTGTTCAGAGATAGAGTCTTGCTATGCTGTCCAGGCTGAAGAGCAGGGGCACAGTCATAGACTCACCTTGGGGCTTGAGCACTTTCTTAGATGGTGTAGGTGCCGCCCCCCCCCAATATCTCCCACCCCTGTATCCTCCATCCCCAGGTATAGAAGGGCAATCTCACCCCAGCCAGGGCTCTGACTGGGCAAATGCATTCCTCAGTAGGGAGCGTGGTGAGGCAAGAAAGCATCCCATCTCCCCATATCTATTAGTCAGTTCTCCAAATACATTTGGCGTCGGCTGCACAGTGAGCACAGTTCTGTTAGTAGTGTGGGGAAGCAAAGCTGGACAGGCAACTTTTCGCTACTGTGGCTGAGAGGCACAACACCACAACAAGGACAGCCCCAGATGGAGTCTGGTAAATAGGAAAGGCAGCCTGGGCTGCTGAGCGGAGACCTGAGTGGCTCTGGGGACCAGGGTGGTGGTCAGAGAGAAGCTCACGGAAGACAGAGCAGTCTTTGATGAGAACGAGATTTCCTGGCTTGGACTGACTCCGTGGGTCTCACCAAGGCCCCCGCAGGGCCGGCAGGAATGTGGGATGCCGAGTATCTGCAGCAGAGCCCCCACTATATAGTTAAGAAAGAACACTGGGGTTTCCTGCTTGGGCTGAGACAGGGAGGGAGACTGTTCTCCCAGACCCGAAGAGCTGTCTCTGTTGCCCTGTGACCCACTGTGCTGTTTGGAGAAAAGCAGCTGTGTGAGTCTCCCCATAATGGAACCTGAAGGGATGCTGGCTTTTGAAAGCCCTCACCTCTCCACTCTCTCCCCGGGGGAACCAGGGGATAATTGGGTATTATGTGCAGCCTCTCAGACACAGGGCCCTTTCAGCATGATTGTCCCCTGGGAGTGGCTGTATTTGTGTTGACTGCAATTTTCCCTGGGTAGGGGAAGGGAGCAGATCAGGCCCTGTGTGACCTCTTGAGAGCTAGGAATTGTACCTGGGTTTGGGGACTGCAGTAACATTCAGGGTGATACAAAGCTGGGAACAGTGGAGGCAGCGACAATGGCCCCAGCGTGTAAGCTTAGGACTAAACTGCTTTCTTCTTCCCCTGGTGGAGGATGAGCCCAATGTTAGCATGGTTGCTGGCCAGCATTGCCCCTTTCTTGTGAAGTGGGGCACACTTGACTGTGGTGGCTTCCTGTCCTGGCTACCTTCTTCCTCCTCTCCTTCTCCCAGCCATCTGGCACCCTTGATCTTTCTCCCCATCTCTCCTCTACCAAAAGCTACAGTCAGGAAGAACATTGTCAGGAAGGGTCTGAGCAGAGAAGGTGGGGCTGAGGGTCTAGCACGAACTTGGGCACTACCTGGCTTTGACCGGGGCAAGTCCTTTGGCCCTTCTCTAGTTCATTGCCCAGGCTGAGCTGGCCAAAGGATACAGAATGTACAGGCTCTTGGTGCTGCAGAGAGAGTTCTAGAACCTTATCAAAATTCAGAATGTCCTGGGGGATGGTATGTCATCCTATGGCCCCTATGGCCCTGGTCTCGATGGCTGCAGGAAAGAACCAGGCATGACACGGATTAGAAGTACAAGCTTGCAGGAGGCGGGCTAACCTTGATGCAGGGTAGCCACGAGCAACCTCCACAGTAGCCTTTCATCAAAACAGCACAAGACAGGTGAGGAGTGTTAGACAATGACTGCGTACCTAAGGATCGCCATGGGCTGCCTAAGGATCGCCAAGGGCTCAGGCTCTTTCTCCGCAAGGAGCACCTGTGGACAAATGGCCCGAGGGTTCGCCTCCCAGCTGCAAACCATCTTGCTCAGAGGTCCTCTGGCTCCTGGCGTCCTCTACAAGGGTAGGTGGCACCAAAGACACCTTCTCTTTGCTTGTCTCCCTGAGGTCTGCTTTTGGGTGGGAGGGATTATAAGGTAACTTGTGGTTGTTATTCCTCTATTTTCTCACAAAATAAACATTTAGGCAACTTCCATGATGAACTACAAGGGGCACGCAGATAAGTATCCTCAGGTCTGAGTCACATGGTTTGACCTGCATATCCATAATGGATGCTTGTTACTAATCTCAGGTTCCATACCACCTTTCTGAGTGATTAAATAACCCAGTGTTCTCATAGACAGCGATTGAACTGTATCTTTCCTCGTATTCTTCACAAAGCCCAGCGTTTCTTTGCATATACAAAGTAGGCCCTTGTTAAAAGTTTCTGAATGATTTATGGAATCAATTTAAATGTTTATTTAGCGCTTATTATTAAATCCTCAAAGTCTTATGCTATATGTAGTGAAGTGTGTAAGAAAAAGAATAGACATGGTTCTTATCTTCAGGGAATCTAGAATCTTATGGAGGAGTCTGTCGGACCTTCTCATGCATCGTTGCAGATCCTCTAAACCTCACTGCCTGTTATTTTAGCCATTAGTATAGTGACCAGTTGTAAGGGGCTCCAGCAAGCTTCCTAGGGGACCAACCAACCAATGTCTCACCTTAGATTCATGTCCAGTACTCAGTACCACCATTTAGATCCAGGCAAGTGGAGCCCATGCCTTTGACTTGAACCTTGGACATGCCTACTCCTCCCCACCCTTTACTTGAAATTTTCTAAGTACTACTGAACTTAGACTATGACCTGGATGGACTTACGGCCCAGCTTCTCTGGTGTATAATGCATACATCCTAGTACATACTCTCTCTCTCTCTCTCTCTCTCACACACACACACACACACACACACACACACACACACACACCCCCCACATACAAGGGGTCGACCAGATATCCCAAGGAGCTTCGGCTATAGGGTTGCTAGGAAGCCCCATTCTGGTTGGTTTCAAGAAGACAATCCTCTGGGGTTGGCCCTTTGCGTCTCCACCAAAGACTTCAGGACCCTTGCTCCCCAGTGTAACTGTGCCCCTCTGATTGGTATGGTAACATTGAGCTCTCCTAGGTCAGTCTGCAGCCGTGCTAAATGAAGGCTGGACATTCCTTGTGGAAATTGCCCTCCTCTTCTGCCTTTCCCCACAGGTCTCTCGCCTCTCCTCACTTTTGATCATGTATGGAAGGCAGGGGTGAAATCAACATCGAAAGAGGCCATATTCTAAGATACAGTGATTAAGGCCAGAGAATTCCATGGTTGGAAGACATGTTGTTCTATGTTTACGTTATAAAACTCAGAAGGATAAATTTAACATGTATGTCCAGAAAATGAATTCTCATTCACATTCTTCTGCACACTGTGGGTGAGACTTGCATTTATGTTATCACCCATGAAGCACATTAACAACTTTTGAGAGATTCATTGGGAGCCAGCTCAAAAGATGATGCAGCATTAAGAGTAACGGTGTAACCAGCATTAAATACACAGTATCAGGGAACTGCAGAAGCAAGAAGATCTGTATTGTTTCAATACAAAGAGTTTCTGAAGAACCACAGTGTTGTGAGTAATAGCAGCTTTATTACCTTTTTCTCAGTGAAGAACACATTTAGTCAAGAAAGGGTCTTATATAGTAATATGCAGAAAGAGGCCCTTCAAGGTCCTGAAAAGGAAGAGATGGAGCCTCTTCGCAAGTATCAAAGGACAATAAATACATAAGTACCCATTCTCTACCCATTATTCTAAATTGTTATCAGCAAATTACTGTGTCTCCTATGGGCCAATTAAATCAAATTGTTTGTATAGAGGAAGCCCTACAGAAACTTGTGTACCCTAAAGACAGTCCTGCTTGTACCCCTCACTTCCTGTCCTGAGGTTACTCTGACAATCC
This sequence comes from Loris lydekkerianus, assembly GCA_963574355.1. Classification (NCBI taxonomy): domain Eukaryota; kingdom Metazoa; phylum Chordata; class Mammalia; order Primates; family Lorisidae; genus Loris; species Loris lydekkerianus. Next base: position 39,721 of record CAUYPK010132502.1, read on the forward strand.
TCTAGGGGATCCATGGGGTAATTGCCCCTGTGTACACAGTCAGGAAGTGCCCGTGAAGCAAAACTGGCCAATGGTGGTTGGGAGCCAGTAAATAAAGCCATCCCCCTTTTTCCCAAGGGGATGATCCTGAACTGTGTCATATGACTTCTCAAGAAGACTTGTGGGACAAGCAAGGAATTGCCCATAAAAATGACCAAACCTCTCATGCTTTCTTGTATTGACTCTCCCTCTTGCTCTGCCTTCCTCCCACCCCCGTCCCGTCCCTCATTTCCACCCCCTGGGAACACCTTCTTCAATAAGATACTTGCACATAAGCCTTCCTCTCTAGCTCTGCTTTCTGGGAACTCTGGCTAAAACAGGGAGACAAGTGGGACAGGTGGACCTAAATACATAGACCAGAATATAAACAAGTACATAACAAGTGCTCTACTGTTTGTTGTAAACTGTGTAACAATGATTTTCACTTTTCAACTCACACAGGGAGTTTTGTCAAAGCACACCTGTCCTGCCTCCTGCGTCTGATACACACTTTGCAGTTAGGAATCACTTCTTACCGGGATTGCTGTTTGTATGATTGTACTGGGGACAAAACTTTCTGGGTGGGTTCCAGGAAGAATGGGGAGATTTTTGGATGTGAGAGAGATATTCCAACAAAAGGTTTAGACACTGCTGCCATAAAGCTTTTTAGAAAATATAGAGATCTGTCATAATACTAACAAAATTCATTAAGATATTTTATGAAAGGTATCATGGAAGAAATAGGGTTTATATGAGTGTGCTGGGTCTGCCATAGCAAAACAGCACAGTCTCGATGGCTCCAACAACAGAAATTTATTTCCTCACTGTTCTGGAGGCTGGGAGTCCAAGATCCAAGTGTTAGTAGGAGTGGTTTCTTTTGTGGCTTCTCCTAGGTTTGCTGGTGGCCATTGTCTCCCTGTGTCCCCACGTGGCCTTTTCTCTAGACATGTGCATTCCTGGTATATCGTTTCTTAGAAGAACACCGGGCCTACTGGGTAAGGGCCTACTCATAGGACAGCATTTTACTTAATCACCTTTTTAGAGGTCTTTTCTCCAAATACGGCCACGTTATGAAGTACTCAGGATTAGGACTTCAACAAATAAATTTGGGGGGGACACATTTCAGCCCTAACAGGGCTTGAGGTGGCCTTGAAAGATGACAAGTGCATTTGAGCACTGCAAAGGCCGGAGAGCCTTTCCCTCCAATATCCTCACTGTGGTGCCCTGAGATGCCCACGAGCAGATTAAACCTCTTTTTCTCTCTTCTTCAGTGACAGAAGGGCAGAGAACCAGCCTGGTTGGCCTCAGGAGCATGAATCACCTCTGAAACAAGGAAGGTACCCCTGTCCCCACTTAAATCTTTGTGTGTGACCCTCTGGATCACCTCTGGGACATTCGCATGGTTTTCCTCAGGTGCGGTTTAAGCAGACTCTTATGTTTGGGAAGGAGAAGAAATTGCTGGGTGAGTGGCCCAGCCCTCTAAAGACAATCCAGCTCCCGTAGCTTAGAGGACAGCGGACAGCGGCGCCCGGAGATGTCACCCCACTCTGACTGCACAACGCTGAATTGAATGGTGGGCCTGTGATGCCACAGCCAGGACAAGGGGGAGGGAGGGGAGGGAAGGGCCTCAGGGCTAGGTAGGGAGAAGTCCAGCCTGGCTGTCACCACTCCCCCGGGGTCATGGGTAAGCTGCCTCACTGCAGTCACTGGGGGCTTCTGGTGTTGGAGGACAGGGATTGATCTCTGTTCTCAGGGTGCGTCTTGGGGCCGAAGTACCTAGAGGAGGAGGGAAAGGGGAAGACGCTCCCTGATCATAAGTACAAAGCCATCATTCCTAGTGCCGCGTTTCCACCCTCATGGCAGGGAAGCCCCTCTGTACTGCCACTCCCCCCCACCCCACCTTGGTCTCTGGCAGTCAACATTCTGGTTGTAGGCAGAGCCTGACACACGGCAGAACAAACTTTCTGGAGAGGCTTCAGGGAAGAATGGGGTCATTTTCACATGTCAGGGAGATGCACGCTTCTGCCACAAAGAAGCACTGCCGCTGCCTCGCTGCCTCCCATCAGAAACAGCTCTGACAGCCTTTTGTCTGCTGCTTACATTTCTGCCAAGCATTTGCCACGTCCTGCTGGGCTTGATTAACAAATCTGGGGCCCACTTTTCTATTTCTGACCAATAGAGAAAGAGCTGACGGCCAGTGAGGAGAGTGATGCTCCCGTGCCAATGGTGGGGGCGGCAGAGGCAGTGTTCCTCCAGCTGGGCGGTTGGGACTGCGCACAGCCTCACACGGAGCCAGCTGCAGGTGTTCCAGATGGCCGGCCTGGCTTCCGCTCATCTACACGGCCAGCTTTTGTTCACATCTCACTGTCATCCCATCCCCACTGAACGCACGTTGAGTGCCCCGCACACCCAGGACTGCAGCAGACGCTTCTTGATGGAGGTGGTGTTTTAAGGCACATTTCTGTAGAAAAGGACTACAGAGGAGAGAGCTCCATTGTGGAAAGTGTTGCAGACCAAAGGGAGCTGGACTGTGTATTGTCTGTTGATGGCATTTGGGCATGTCAAATATTGGGTAGAACTGAATATTCTCAAATTAAGTTTTTATAACAATAACATATTTTGGCTCACCTATGGCTCAAGCAGCTAAGGCGCTAGCCATATACATGTGAGCTGGGGGGTTCAAATCCAGCCCAGGCCCGCTAAACAACAATGACGGCTGCAATCAAAAAATAGCCGGGTGTTGTGGCGGGCACCTGTAGTCCCAGCTACGTGGGAGGCAGAGGCAGGAGAATCGCTTGAGCCCAGGAGTTGGAGGTTGCTGTGAGCTGTGATGCCAGGCACTCTACCCAGGGTGAGCTTGAGGCTCTGTCAAACAAACAAACAAAAAAACCCATAACATATTTGAAAACTGACTCAGAAAAATCTAGAATGGATGGTCACTGTTTCTAGAAATTATTAACTGGTTTAGCTAAAATATCCAATGCCATGTGATTTTCTTTATAAAAAGTTCAAGAGGTGGCAAAAGTAACTTCTTTCAAGGAAAAGAAGTCAGAAAAGTGGTTACCTATGAGAGGAGTTGACTGGGGAGGATGTGAAGGAACTTTCTGGAAATGGTCTGTATCTGGATGTGGGTGATGGTTACACACGCAAGTGTATTCATGTGTGAAAATTCATCAAGATACACACTTAAGATTAGTGTACTCAATACAAAAATTAAACAGTTTGGGGGATCCCTACCATAGGCTGGATACTGCACATCCCTATGACAAAGTAGACAACGAGGCAATTAACTATGGTGTGTTAAGGGCACATGGGCAACAGCGACTGGTGCCTGTCTCTCTCCATTTTCTCCTTCAGTGGTGACAGGAGCCTGATGCTTAGCAGGGAACACTGTGAACTGGGATAAAGATGACATCTCCCAGGCTTCTTTACCCGGCTGTGGCCCTTATCAGCACCTGGCCCATGGCATGTAAGCAGAAGTGCTATGGTGACTACCTACAAGGAGTGGTAACTTTGTCACCCTTTCCTTTCCTGGTATCTGGCAGGTGGGCCAGAAGGCTGCAATTCCAGCTGCCGTTTGGATCACAAGGTGACCTGGAAGATGAACTCGTGCAGTGAGGATGCTGGAGAAACAAGAGAAGAAAATGGGTCCCTGTGGAAACAATCTGCCAGCCTTGGCCTGCCCACCTCCAGACAATGTTTTACATGAGAGAGTAAACACGTGTGCATCAGAGCTGCTGCATTTCAGTATCCTTTGCTCTCAGCCTAACTAATCACAGGTTAAGGTAAAGGTAAACACAGGGTTCCATGGGAGACATAGTAAGGCACTGGCTCGGTGTGGGTGACAGGTTGTCATCAGAGGCAATTTCTTAAAGAAGGTGCCACTTGAGCTGAGTCTTAGTGGACAAGTAAAATTTAGCTAAGAGATAATGAGTCTTTTCAAAATGCTTTTATGATATCCCATGTGGGTTTGAACATCTGTTAAGGGGGTGTTCAAATCCAGTCAAACAGACACTCTCTTACTTTCAAGGAGCTGATAGTCTGATCTGCCTATTGAATAAGGCAGATTATCCAAGACTCTTTAGATTTAGAGTCTTGTCTTAGTCATTATTTGAATGTTTGTTGATAAAAATGGATGGTCTGGATTCTACCCCTAGTAAATGTAAAAGCCATATGTTATGATAAAATGTCTGTTATTGTTGTTTTGTTAACTCAAAGCCTTATGGTGAAGTATATGCAAGACCTCTATTCTAAAAGTTATAAAACATGGCTAAAACATTCTAAAGAACACCTAAATAAATGTACTGTGATACTGAATATTGTTAAGATACTTCCCCCCCTCCCCAATTGATCTGTAGATTCAACACAACCACTATCAAAATCCCAACAGGAGACCACTGCAGCCTCTTCTCGGCACCATGAACTACTCTTCCCAAAATGTCTTCACTCAAACCCACACAGGACTCCCCCTGAACTATGAGATGCTCAAGGAAGAAAACAAGGTGGCCGTGCTGGGGACGCCCCCCAGCCCTGCTCCCACCGTGATCCACATCCATGGCAGGACTGCTGAGCCCGACCATAATGTCTGGTCCCTGTTCAACATGCTCTTCATGAACTGCTTCTGCCCGGGCTTCGTAGTGTTCACCTACTCTGCGAAGTCTAGGGACAGGAAGATGGTGGGCGACCTGGCTGGGGCCAAGACCTACACCTCCACTGCCAAGTGCCTGAACATCTGGGCCCTGGTCCTCAGCCTCCTAGGGACTATTATACTCATCATCACCCCGGTGATCGTCATCCTGTCACATGGATAGAGTGGAGTCCCTGTCAAGGCAGCCAGTGGCCACCCAAAACCCCATGCTCTCCGCTTTGTGCCAGCCCTGCCTGGACCCCACCCTTCATGCAGCAGTTTATACGCACATGCTGGTCCACAAAGGGCTTCAATAAAGTGCCACTCCTGAAAAAAAAATCCCAACAGGACTTTTGGTAGTTATTGACAAGCTTATTCTAAAATTATATGTTTGTGTAGAAGCATAAAGAGCCATGTATAGAATAACTAATCTGGGAAAAAGAATTATGTTAGAAGACTTAAGCTACCTGATTTCAAGATTTACGTAATAAAGGCTGGGCACCATGGTTTACTCTCATAATCCTAGCGCTTTGGGAGGCTCAGGCAGGAGGACTATTTGAAGTCAGGAATTTGAGACCAACCTGAAAAAGAGTGAGACCATGTGACACATGCTTGTAATCTCACCTACTTGAGGCTGGAGGCAGGAAGATTGCTTGAGCCCAGGAGTTTGAGGCTGCAGTGAGCTATGAAGAAGCCACTGCCCTCTAGCTGGGATGGTAGAGCAAGACTCTGTCTTAAAAATTAAAATCAAAATAAAAGAACAGTTGCATAGAAAGCTGCAATACTGAAAGACAGTGTGATGTTGGCATAAAGATAGATAACAATGGAATAGAATATGGATTCCAGAAATATACCTACACCTATATGGTCTGTTGATTTTCAATAAAGGCACCAAGGCAATCCAATGGGAGAAAGGGAATTCTTTTCAGCAAATGGTACTGGAACAACAGGATATCCATATGGAAAAAATGAAATTTCAACCTCTACCACATACTGTATGCAAGAATTTATTTAAGGTTGGTCATAGGCCTAAAATAGGCCTGAATTTGGTGGGGCAGGCTTTTCTCAGTAATCCTCATCTTCCTCCAGTGATAGGAGTCCCAGTGCTGGGCCCAGGATGGTGTCCTCCTCTCTTTCTCTTTCCTCCAGTCTCAGAGAGTTTTCACCTAAACCCTCGGGCCACAGACGTGGGCAGCCCTTCCTGGTGGCTCAGTGTCCTTCCTGGGAAGGAGGCTCTGTGTAGGATTCTGTACCTTTCCCACAGCCATGTCTATGCCTTTTTCCCTTGAACCCTAGGGAAGGCTTTCTCTGTCTCCCACCCCGTTCCAGGTCTGTTCCATGGGTGCCTGGTGAAGGTCCAGGGGGAAGAGCTGGGGAGGGGTTGAGCTCCCTTGGTCTGGAGTGCCCTGGGTCACACACAACCCCGCTTCCAGCCTTTGTGCTTTTTCCAACATTTCAGCCAGATGCGTCTTACAGACTTGTACCTTGGTCCTATCCTCAGTTGCACTGTAACAGGTGAACCAGCGTTCACATCCTGTCCATCTTTGGAGGAGGCTGCCTTTCCTTAGATTTCATGCTAGTTTGTTGCCCTGTGGCATATTTTTTTGGTAGGCTGAAGCAAAGTTATGCTTTGTAGATTTCCTGGCTTTTTCTTGTTGTTAAGGCAGGAGTGACACTCTTCAGCTTTCTACATTTTATCTGGAAGCCAGAAGTCAAAATATATTTTTAGGTGATTCACTTTTATCCTGAATCACTGTGGGCTCTTTTCAAAAATCCTATTTGTCCTCTATGGAGAAAATCTTTCTACCATAAAAGTGATTATCACTGATATGTGCCTTAAGATTCATGGGACATTCTAAAATCACAATTCCAAACATGTTCCTAGTAATGAGTGTCATTTGATAACTATGATTTCTTAAGGTAAATACTCCTAGCAGTTGAATGTCCAGTTTCTAATGGTTCTTTATAGTTTCATTGCTATATGGTCACAGGAAAACTAAAACATATTGTCTCTTAGATGTTGATAAGATTAGTTAACTTCTCCAAGTTTCAATTTCTTCATCTGTAAAAATGAGGATAATAATAGTACCCACAGCACAGGATTACAGTGAGTATAAAAAGAACCGAGCACAATCTAATATTGTCTTTATTATGTGCCATTAAAAATATAAGGGTTTTTGCATTTTTTAAAATTTCATATTAATATGAGGGCACAAACAAGTTACAATGTTTATGTTTGTTAGGTGAGGTTCCTGTTGTAGATGTGCCCCTTACCCCAGGGGTGTCATGTACCCTTATATTGTGTCCATTAGGTGAAAGCACACCAAAATACAAGGATTTTCCACTTTGCTTTTGAAAACAGTGACTACAGAGTGAGATTCTAAAGAGTCTTATCACCTGTTCCCCAGGTGAAATTATTAATAGTGTCTCCTTTCATTTCACAAGTGTCTTGGTCAGAAAATAAATATCATCTTGACAGTATCACAGCTAGTAAGTTGGAACAACAGGGATTTGAACATAGGTCACTCTGCATCAGAAGTACAAGAATCACAAAGTTTGTTTTTGATTTTTTTTTTTTTTTTTTTTTTTTAGACAGAGTCTCATTCTGGGGTAGAGTGCTATGGCATTATAGCTCACAGCAACCTCAAACTTCTGGGCTTAAGTGATCCTCTTGCCTCAGCCTCCCAAGTAGTTGGGACTACAGGCAGCTGCCACAACACCTGGCTATTTATTTGCGACAAGTCTTGCTTTTACTCAGGCTGATCTGGAACTCCTGAGCTTGGGCAATCCACCGACCTCGGCCTCCCAGAGTTCGGGGATGACAAGCATGACCCACCGTGCACAATCCCAGGAATCACAAAGTTAAAAGTAAGAACAGCTTCTAGAGCAGAAGCCAGGAATTCTCTCCTCTCTTTAGACCCCTGCACATGCTTCATTTCGGGATGTTCCCCAGACCAGGATAAATGATCTAGTATATTCTGTATGCAGAAGGCTTCATTCTCTGCTTGCTGATTTCCTGTCTGTCTTGTTTTGTTTTGTTTTTTATTCTTTGCATTTTCTAATCTGAATAGTTCTCATTTTGATCCATTTCATATTATACTCATTATCCTCATTTAGGATTTCACAATTAGCATTTGGAGGCAACATTGCTTCAGTTCAAAGACGTACCCTTGGACCTTATAATATATTAAAAAATACTTAAGATCTGGGAAGTACATTTAACCCTAGAAAATTTTAGATCAATGTGGGGGCTACAGAGAAATAGGGATGGGTTCCTGCTTCTCTGGGGGAGTGAGGAAAGCTGTGGGGTTGAAAAATGGGCAGTGCTTTCTCTCACTTTTTTGGGAAATAGTATCTTGAGCTTCCTCTGGGGAGGAACACTCTCCTTTGTCAGATCTGGCCAATCAGTGACTGCAAAGACTTAGAAGATGGGTCTGGGGACACCACCTGAACTGGTAGGAAACTCCAGGGCTTTCCTGGAGGTGTTGGTAGAGAGACATTCTCTTACTGCCTGGGGAGTTGAATGGGGAGAGTGGAAGCGGGAAGCTGGTGGTGGTCAGCTCTGCCATTTCATATGATGTAGGAGAATGCCATCCCAGAGAAATGAGAGCTGAAGATGGAGGATTCCTGATGAGTTATGTCTCTACCTCCTTATACCTGAAAGCATCCTGATACTACAAGAAATTCTCTAGGGAACTTAGTGACAATGGAATAATTATCTGGGCTTGTCTGATGGGTATTATCTAAAAATATCTAAGAACAATACTACCTGCTACTTATTGAATGCCCGTGTGGTAGACTGATAGCAATGGTGGTGCTGTTAACAACCTCCCTGTATCTCATCCTCTTAATATGTCTTTTGTAGCATCTCCTAACAAGAAGTGCTACCTCCTTACTTTGCAAATCTGGGCTGGCTCATGACTTACTTTGGACAGAAGAATACAGCAAAAGTGACAGTGTGCCAGTTCTCAGCTTAGGACACCACCATAGGAAAAATCCCATACTGGCCTGCTACAGGATGAGACACCACATGTAAGAGAGCTGAGCCACCCCAGAAAACATCCCGTCATCTCACATAAGTAGAGTCACCTACCCAGCCTGCCACTGACCACACATCAGTGAGAGACTCCAGCAAAGACCAGAAGAGCTACCCAGCTGAGCCTAGCCTAAGTTGTTGTTCTGCAGAATTGTGAGCTGAATAAATGGTGGTTGTCTTAAGCCACTAAGTTTTAGGGTGATCTGTTTCCTAGAAATTGCTAACTGATACTCCAATTATGACTGAAGTACTTTATAAACATTAATTAAGCATAATAGCTTTGGAGAAAGAGCTGATTTTGAGTCCTGACTCTAGAACTTATTATCCGTATGACCTTGGGAAAAGTTTTTAAACTGTTCCATTCAGATTTCTCATCTATATAATGGTCATAATAATAGCACTTAGGGAATTTTGTTAAGATGAAAGAGCTCAGGCATGTGAAGTCATCAGCACAGTGGCCGGCACACTGCATCTCTTTCTGTATGGAGTATGGTCTTATTACCATGAATAATACCCATAAACCCCCTTACAAGGTTGCAAGTGTCCCATATGTTTTAAGTGAAACTCAGCAGGCTGACTTAATGAAAGCTACCATCCAGGGAAGGCTCACTATGTCCTGAAGTTTTCCTAAGCAACATCTTCCAGAGTCAGAACCACAAGATCTGTAGGTATAGCAGGTGGGCTGAGACCTGCCTGGGGCCAGGGTGGGGAGAAAAGTCCACTGCCTCACCTCTTGCAGAGTGTTCAGGTCACTCTTCCGCCAGGGAGCAGCTGAGCCTGAGGACAGGAAAGAGAAGAGGGTTGTCAGATCTAAGCATGTGCCACTCCATCCTATTTCAGCTTTCACCACATGCTGAGAGGGAAGTGGCCCTGACAGGTACAATTCCCCAGTCACATTCTCATTCTGTTGGGTCACCTGCCACTGAACCCCACAGGGCACCTTGTCTAGACTGTCTCCCTGCCCCAGTGCAGAAAAAGCCAGAACAACGAATCATAGAATAAATAGGTCTTGGACTCTATGTTCTTCCAAAGTGAAAAGGATCCCATTCCAAGTTTTACCACCAAAATTCCATACATATACTTCAGGGGTACATTCACCCCCCCAATTCCCAGTGTCTCTTCTCTGCCCCCCTTTCTCTCTCTGCATGCTCTAACACATAAACACACACACATACACATACACATACACCACCTTCCAGCTACCTCATACCAGAGTCGTATTTGGACTTCTCTATATTTAGAGAAAAATGTAGAGAAAATATTGTATTCTTTCTCTATATTATTTATCACCCCTAACATATTCCTCATTTACATATCTTCTCCCTCTAAATATATAAACTCCAAGTGGAATATTTTGTTTCTGATGTAGTTCCAATTTCCAGAACAATGCCTAGGGCATAGTGGGTACTCAAAAATATTTGTTGGATGAGTGAATGAATGAGTTATATGTATGCATGTCAGGGTGCAAGTGGGGAATGGATTCACAGTTTGGGGGAGGAATATATAAAAAGAGAAAAATAAAAATATCATGTTTTTTGAAAGCATCAAGACCCAGAAAGGGAGAGTGTCTAAGATTCTAAAACCTGTCAGTGTAAATCTGAGACTGGCTCCCACATCCTCTTGAAGTGGAGATGAAGACCCAGAGCACATAGACGAAAAGTGAAGACAAAAACAACAGCGGTCATTAAATGTACTGCCATGTTCATTTTGTTGATCATTTTTGTCCTAATTTGTCCCATCTTGTAGGCCCATACCAATCCTCAAACTGTCTGGTTCATACACCAAAGACAGAGCTCAATGTCCTGAACAGCTTTTTCTGCACAAGACTTTGGAAGAGAAGGAAAAAAGACTTTGCAAGAGACCATATGCCATATACACCACCATATAAGTCAAGGTGAGGTGTGTGGCCTTCCAGTGGACTCTTGAATAATGAATAACAGCGCAAGCTTTCTGTTTCATTTTCATATTTGTACAACTTTGAATGCGGTATCTTGACTGGAGCTGTTTTCAGAAAAACCAACAAGAATGCTTCTCCCTCCTTTTTCCACCTTGTTAAATGAGCTTCCGACGTTCCATCTCTCTTGCTTCTTCCCTCCTCCATGTTCTCTGGAAAATGTTAGCTTCTATCTTCACATAAATGCTTTGAAGAGAGTGCGGAGTAGTGAGCTAAAGTGTGAAGGACCAGGAGATTCCACGGACTCGAGCTTCTGAGGAGGGTATTTGCCTGAGAACTTTCTTTCTTTTTTTTTTTTTTAATTTATTTTTTTCATTGAGGGTACAATAAACAAGGTTACACTGATTGCATTTGTTAGGTAAAGTCGCTCTTGCAATCATGTCTTGCCCCCAGATAGTATGGCACACACCAAGGCCCCACTCTCTTCCCTCCTTCCCTCTCTATGCTTTTCCTCCACCCGCCCATGACCTTAATTGTCGTTAATTGTCCTCATATCAAAATTGAGTACATAGGATTCATGCTTCTCCATTCTTGTGATGCTTTACCAAGAATAATGTCTGCCACTTCCATCCAGGTTAATACAAAGGATGTAAAGTTTCCATTTTTTTAAATAGCTGTATAGTATTCATTGGTATACATATACCACAGCTTGTTAATCCATTCCTGGGTTGGTTGGCATTTAGGCTGTTTTCACATTTTGACGATTGTAAATTGAGCTGCAATAAACAGGCTAGTACAAGTGTCCTTATGATAAAAG